>APFE031530661.1:0-21483 GCA_000404065.3 Pinus taeda
CCCTAAGACAACAACTCATTTTGTTGAGCTAGACCCCTAGTCGCTCCCGTGACAATCCATGCATGTGACTGATAGCCTCCAGTCACTCCCAGAATAAGGCATGCATGTGACTGTGACCTTCTTTAGGCAATTCTGAGTGAACGACCCCAGATTTTGTGCCACTTTTTCAGGGCCAGGTCTCAGGCCTCTACTTAGAACTTCATGAAACTTCCAAAAATGATAAATAAAAATTAATTAAAGCTACTAATGCGAACATTGGTACAAAGCCTTGACCTGAACCCTACTATCCATTATAAACATTTCGTCAAACATATCACAAACATGTAATCTATAGCTCATAACCACAAATCTGAGTATAGGGGTCTCATACTTATCTGAGAATCGTTAAGAATAATTTATGTCTTATCACAATAACTGCATTATCATTTATTAGGTCATACATTCATTATTCATTCATTTCCTAATCAAAACATAATGAAATCCATGACTAATATCTGTCATAAAACCATGCTTACAACCAGAAAAATAGCAATGATAGAACAACTATTAAAACCACATATTAACAAGTACATTTACACATGAAATACCAACGGAAAATTATTTCTTATTAATGTATGTATAAGCCAACCAAGGCAAGAACTTCCAAGAACCACCCCACCATAGATTAGGTTGAACCAAATCTTTCTTTCAACTAATCACCCCCATGCCATATATCAAACATGAATGTGGGACTTACAATAGAACCAATCAAGGCTTCCTTGAGCCTTACTGTATAACCATCGAGGGATTCCTAGGCCCGAAACCATCATCAATACAATTAGGCTCTAACTCAATCCCGTCGAATCACTAGGCCCTAAAAAAGCATGGATGCCTCTTAAAATCAAACTCACTAATCATGGCCAACCATCTAGCTTGCCTGAAAGTCATATTCGGTTGGTGAAACAGATACCTCAATCCACCATGATCGCTCATTAATACAAACCTCCTGCCAAGAAGAGAGTGCCTTCACATATTTAATGCATTACTAATCGCTGCCAACTCAAGATCATGTGTCAAATATTTATGCTCGTGCTGATTCAACTTCCTACATTAAGATTCCACCAAGTCCTCTCTTGCAGAGATCTGTACACACCGCAAACTCCTTTTCTGGATTTTCAATCTTTAGAATTGGAGTGTTTGTCAACAACTGCTTTAATTGCTCAAAACTTGCTACACATTCCTCGGTCCATTCAAATCTCTTACTTTGTCTCTACATTGACGTAATAGGATATGTAATCCAAGAGAAGTTCCAGATGAACATCCCATAATAACCTACTAGTTCCATAAATGATCTTACCTCATTCATGTTTCTAGGAACTGGTCACTCCATGATCGCTCTTATCTTTTCTGAATCCATTGCTATTCCTTCCTTGGAAACAACATGTCCCAAGTAATGTACTTTTACATCAAATAAATTGCATTTACTAAGATTTGCATACAACTAATGCTCTCTTAGAAATTTCAATAGTGTTGTTAAGTGTTCGACATGCTCTTCATCATTCTTAGAATATATCAATATATCATCAATGAACACAATGAAAGACTTGGCCAAATAAGGATGAAACACACTATTCATCAAGCACATGAAATTAGTTGGATAATTAATCAAACCAAATGGAACTACAATAAACTCATAATGCCCATACCTAGTGTTATAGGCCATTTTGTCGCATCTGTTCAATAGGCCTTCAAACAAGATCAATTCACATCGTTCAACATATTATCATCATCCTTTCATAAAGCCCTAAGCATGAATCTCCCTAATCCCTGAGTTTTTCCCCTTGACTCCTTCATTTTAGTGATTTTAAGGAACACGGAACCCTGCATAACTGAGCAATTATGTTGTAGTGCAGTCTCTCCTTCTCTCAAGGTGTTATGCAGTGCATCGTGCAAAAATGTGGGGGTGTGATGATTATAGAAATTCGTGAAAAATATAATAAAAAATCTAAAGATTCGTCTTCTGAGAGTTTCCAGAGGATGTTTCAACCATTTACCTTGGATAAACATTTGAATCATGCCTCATTCCACCTTGGAGAAATCACCATCTTAACCCTTGTGCTATCCTCCCATCACATTTTGATCTCAAGCCTAGATTGGTAAGTGGATAAGAATTCATGAGCTACCTCTCCTTCCTATATATTTACCTCATTCCACAAGGATTTGGTTGGTCGTTGTTCGATTTTGGGGAGTGATTCTACCCTTATGTTGATGATGTGAGAGATATCTTTACATGCATTAGGGTGATTAGAGGTGCGCTTTGTGACAAAGAAATGACAAGTGAACTTGGAGGGGCACTTTTACAGGATCAAAACCTTCTTCTTTTTTGTAACTCACTCCATTTCTATTAATGCAACGAGTTCTTTGTTTTCCTATATGTGATGTTATGGTGTCATATATTTCACTACCACGTTGATCTAATGAATAAAGTGATTATATGACACTACATGTATTTTTTGGATCGTTTGATTTTGTTATCTCACTGTGTAGGTTCTAATAATAACAATCGAAGCTAGGATTGGAGCATTCAAGATAAGGAAGGATTGAAGCATATGAAAAATTCCAAGTAGGCTTCATCTTGTTATCTATTTAATTTAAGGAAAACACTAGTCCCTTTGTCATTTTGTTGCTTTAGGTCAATCCACCAGGCATAGGGAAGATATTTTTGTCCGCAGTCGTAGATTTTTCATAACAAATTGGCAAACACTCCATCATCACTCTTTTATTTTCCGAACCCACTAATATGCCTTCCTAGGAAATAACAAGTCCCAAGTAATGAACCTCTCTCTGAAAAAAAAAAATTTGCATTTGCTAATCTTGGCATATGTTTGATTCTCACTTAGCAATCCCAACACTCTTGCTAAGTGTTCGACATGCTCTTCCTCATTCTTAGAATATATCAATATATCATCAATGAACACAATGGAAAACTTGTCTAGATAAGGATGAAACACATTATTCATCAAGCACATGAAAGTAGCTGGAGCATTAGTCAAACCACATGGAACTATAACAAACTAATAAATCCCATACTTGGTCTGGAAATCAGTCTTGTAGATGTCCTCTTCTTTAATGCATACCTGATGATATTCAGATCTCTAGTCAATCTTTGAGAACACTATTGCTTGTTTCAACTATTCGAACAAGTCATCAATCCTCCAAAACGGATACCTGTTCTTGATGGTCACCTTGTTTAACTTCCTATAATCAATGCATAGCCTTAGAGTACCATCCTTCTTATTCACAACAACATTGGTGCACCCCAAGGCGATACACTTGGCCTGATGTATCCCTTGTCAAGCATTTCCTTCAACTACAACTTGAACTCTAATAACTCGGGTGTGCTCGTCCCTTGTGGTGCCTTTGATGTTGGTGCTTCCCCTGGTACCAAATCAATATAGAAGTTCACTTCTCTATGAGGTGATAGCTCTGAAATCTCTGCTGAAAACACACCTTGAAACAAATGCAAGATCGAGTACCTCTTCAAAACTTCCACATTCTCTACATCCTTACCTTTATCACTAAAAATATGCATTGCAATTAACACACACCCTTTTCTGCGACTGCCTTTTCCTACATAACTGTCACCATTCTAATTGATGTAGCTTTCTTCCTACCCTGCAAGATTCTTTGTTCTCCATTGTCATTCAAGAATTCAATAGCTTTGTCATAACAATCCAACTTAGTCATGTGAAGATACAACCAGTCCATACCCAAAAGCATACTATATGATCCCAACAATAGTACATTCAAATGTGCTAAGGTGGGCATACCATTCAACACGAATCTACAAGCTCTTACCAAATGACGAACTCTCTTCTTTGTACTTGTAGCCGAATGCACTAACCAAGATTCGGTATGCACTTCTTTATTCAAACCTCACTTATCCACCAAGTCAGGACTTACATAACCATAATTAGATCCAGGGTCAATCAAAATAGAAACAACTTGATCCCAAATCTTACCATCCGTCTTGATAATAGATTAATGGTGATTCGCCTGCCTATTATCCAGCGTTGAATAAATCTGTCGAATGCTCTGCCCAACATCCTCAATTGTCTGCGCATCCTGTGCACTATAAACCTAAGGCTTACCACCCTGATTCTATGGACAATCTCTCTTGAGATGATCCTTACCACATGTCAAACACTATAAACTTCTCTTACCATCACCTTTATTCTGTTGTTCTCTAGGCTGAGGTGCATTAAAATTTTTGTAAGGTGATAAATTTTCTTTCTCTCCTGCATCCTGAGCTCTTGTTTTTTTTGGCTACCATTTACCTTTAGCTTTCTCTTTCCCTCTCCAACCTTGCTGAGACTCTGTCTTGTGCTTTTATTGCTCACAACAATGCTTCAGTTTCACAATGACTTCTTCAAGTGACTGAGGCTCATCATACTCAATCTGATCTTTAAACGCTAATGGTAATCCATTGAAAAAAATTTGAACTTTGGCTTTTTCATCCTTAAGATATGGTACATACCTCAATAACTCCAGGAACTTAGTCGTATACTCCTCATCTGTCTTCGATCCCATCTTTAGCTCACATAATTCCTTGGATTTTTTATCGTAGTACCTCTCGTGACAAGTAGTTCTTCCTAAAATGCCTCTTGAACTCATGCCAACTCAACTCTTTTGTCCTGTCTCTAACCAGCTTCACATCTTCCCACCACATTTCTGCTTTCCCTTTAGGCTCAAGATACCTATTTTTGCCTTCATGTTCTCCATGTAATCATGCAACTCAAAGAACTTCTTCATATTGAGTAGCCATGCCTCTGCATCCTCTGACTTCTTCAAATACCCATTAAAGGTAGGTGGTTTTTCTTTCTTGAACTCATCCTATAAATATCCTCGGTCACTCCTCCTATAAGGATGATAGTGATGATAACCATGATACATGTTTGAACCAGAACAAGAGTAAAGCTTGTGTCCACTCCCTTACCTATCAGGTGTATCCAAGAACCTGCCATCTCTGATCATGTCATCTCTGTCTCACATGTTCCCACCATGAGACCTGCTACCATAGGCTCAATTAGTCATGTTGCCCTATCCATGAGTGATCCTAAGTGGTACGTCTCTCTACAATTCTGACAAGATCTGAGGGATGACTACATTAACCTCTGCTTGTTTCTCATGTGCTTGAATGATTATGTCATTATCTGCTTTGATACTTCTTATTTCTTCTTTCAAACTTTTCAATGTGTCTTCTAAGTTAGAAGAGTGCCCACCACCATGTTGATCATATGATACATAGGAAGAGTCTTGTGAATTTTAGTCTACCATCTTTCTAGTCCTCTTTGATTTTCTTCCTTCAAGTATACCATGTCAACTTAAACCAAAACATAACATAATCAATATACCTCAGTATAGTTCAGGGGAGGATATCTCATCTACAAGATCAACTAGATTAGCACAATACATGTATAAACATAATCATAGCATTATATAAAAATCATCTCAACCATCATTCAATAAGCATGCATGACTATACCAACCGCATACCATGACCTCATGCATGACAACTATAACCATGTCAATTTATGTATAATAACGTATAGACATTGACATGCATAACAAGCGCATAACTGACAAGAACTCACAACATATGCATCCAACAACAACACCATATACTTTCACATGGCGATAAAACTGCAATCATGCCTACACAACAAGCACATAAACCACAAGAATAAAGAACACATATGCAACTAAGATGTATGCATGACCAACACATTCCGCCCATCTAGTCCAAGGGGTGAACCTGGCTCTAATACAACTTTGTAACACCCTCCTCCCACATTTAGCTAAGCTAACCAGTCCACTAGGGTAAACATGTGACAAAGAGTTACATGATGTGATTCAACTCCCCATGTACAATTAAGGAAGTGGAACTGTAAAAAAAAAACCAATCTAACCTTTCTCATAAGCTATAGAATATTTAGGAGACAACCAACCCTTCCAAGTTCCCAACCCCTAAGACAACAACTCATTTTGTTGAGCTAGACCCCTGGTCGTTATCGTGACAATCCATGCATGTGACTGAGAGTCTCCAGTCACTCCCAAAATAAGGCATGCATGTGACTGTGGCCTTCTTTAGGAAATTTTGAGCCAACGACCTCGGATTTTGTGCCACTTTTTCAGGGCCAGGTCTCAAGCCTCTGCTTAAAACTTCATGAAACTTCCAGAAATGATAAATAAAAATTAATTAAAGCTACTAATGAAAACATTTGTACAAGGACTTGACCTAAACCCTACTATCCATGATAAACATTTCGTCAAACATATCACAAACATGTAATCTACATGTCATAACCACAGATTTGAGAATAGGGGTCTCATACTTATCTAAGAATCGTCAAGAAGAATTTATGCCTTATCACAATAATTGCATTATCATTTATTAGGTCATACATTCATTATTCATTCATTTCCTAATCAAAACATAATGAAAGCCATGACTAAGATCTGTCATAAAACCATGCCTATAACCAGAAAAATATCAATGATAGAACAACTATTAAAACCACATATTAACAACTACATTTACACATGAAATACCATAGGGAAATGATTTCTTATTAATGTATGTATAAGCCAACCAAGGCAAGAACTTCCAAGGACCACCCCACCATGGATTAGGCTGAACCAAATCTTTCTTTCAACTAATCACCCCCATTCCATATTCCAAGCATGAATGTGGGACTCACAACAGAACCAATCAAAGCTTCCTCGAGCTTTACCGTATAACCACTGAGCGATTCCTAGGCCTGAAACCATCATCAATACAATTAGGCTTTAACGCAATCCCATCAGATCACTAGGCCCTAAACAAGCATGGATGCCTTTGAATATTTAAACCTAAGCCATGAGGAATTTGTCTCTCTCCACCTCTAGGATTTACCATATTTCCCATGCTTCACCCGTCAAGGATTCCTAGGCTAATGAGGTTCCACCCTCTAGGATTTATCGTATATCTCGCCATTCACCGGTCAAGGATTCCTATGCCTAATGAGGTCATACACAATCAGGCGTTACCATAATCCACCTTCACCGGCCTAGGGATTCCTAGGCTTGTGTTTCTCCCCTTACACCACCCCACTCAATTTTGAAAACCATCGGGCAATCCAACTCAACCAAAACAATAGAACCCCATCAAACCATGGTTATCCAAAAATGGAAAGGCAAGGTTGAAAACCACTGTCACACCTGGCAAAACCCATGCCAAAGATAATAAGAGAACCAAAACACACATGCATATACCATGCATGCGAAAACTAGCAAGGAAACCATACATGCAACTCGATACCTGCAAGTAATCTCACTCTTCCTTTCTTGATCATTACTTCCCTTTTCATTCTTGTCTTTCCTTTGCCTTCCTTCCCCCAATATGAGAGAGTAAAGAGAATAGAGAGAGATCTCCAAAACTGAACCGACTAAAGGTTGTGAATTGATCCTCCGAAACATTTTTATCAATGAGACCTCTATTTTCTTCATTTTCCATTATTTTCCTTCATTTTCATCCTCAGATGCAACCTATGACCTTTCACCTTCATTTTCTCATAATTTCCCTTATATTCATAAATAAAATGTCAATTAATGCCACTTTTCCTTTGCAAACACTTTGTCATTGCCTTTGCCAATTTCCCTAGCCATAATAAACCAAATGAACACCCACACTAGGATGTTTTGCTCAACATTCAGCTTGGATTATGTGTCCTATGACCTTTGTTATTATTTTTGCTTTATTTACTTTATTTCATGGATTTTTGACAAGGGATGTTACATATTGTTAAAGGCTCAACTATAGTAGTTTTAGCTTGGCCTTGGGACATTAAAGGGGCATTTTGGGCCTAGCCCACCATATATAAAATTTTTGAAAGTATAGACTTGCACCAAATAAATAAAATATTTTATTGTTCACATGACATACTATAATATCATATGAACTTTTAAAAGAGATAAAGTAATTAAAAGTAAAAAGAAAAAGTGAGTAAGATGTTTAAACGTTATAGTAGCTTTTCAAAAACATTTCAACATAGGATATATATATATATATATATTCAATGTTCAAAAAAATAAAATAAAAATAAAACAACTGAAAGTTAAAAGTAAAATAAAAAAATATCAAGTTATTCTAATTAGAGGGAGATGTGTAATTCATTCCCTTTTTAATATAAAATTAATATGTTACATCTAAAAGTGTTCATAATAATAATAAATTTCACATGGCGTATCAATAAATTCTTTAATATGCAAGATTAAGCAATATTGAAGCATACCTAAAAATATATTAATAACGAAAAACCATTTTAATATGAACAATGTAGTGATAATATGTCTCAATGTGCATGTTACATTATTTTACATTTTGGTTCTTTTTTAAGTGTAATTTTTTTTTGTCAATTTTTGCAAAAATCCAAGATTTTTTGGACTTGCAAGTTTAAGTTATGCACTCTATATAGTATTCAAAAATAAAATGTAAATAATGTTGAGATTAAACATTGTGTATGTCTGTGCAGAGAGAGAAAACCATTACAGATTCATTCAGATCTATAAAAGAATGAGAGGGATGTAAATTTTTTTCAAATTTTTCATTCTAAAAGAAGTTTTCACCTAAAATGTTTCGATCTATAATAATGGTAGCCTAGTGATCTTTTAACAATTCCTATTTCTAATATCTAATATATAATATAATTAATAGACTAACATAGTATTAACTTTCTACTTACATACCAATAGTTTTTTTATACATAATATATAATAGATCTATTAGAATATATTATGTTATTAATATACTATAATATAACCTAGAAAATAAATATATATATATATATAATCATTGTATTATATCATAATATTAAGTTATATAAATCTAATAATATATAATCTATATTTTATTAATTTATTCACGTACTAATTCATTTATAAATACTATTATGTATCTAGTATAATATTTTTTTGTTTAGGGTGTAATATAATATTTTTTTATATAAATTAATTTTTTTAATTTGAGGTGGACATTTAGGTTTTGAATGATGCTTCTGATTCTCTGCGCACACTATTTAATTATTTATATGCTCTCCACTATTTCTCGGTCTTAAAGATAGACTTAGCTGATGGCTCTGAAACATCCACTAAAATCTTTAAATCTATAGATCTTTCTCAATGTATTAAAAATTACCCAATGTTGAAAGAATACCTGTATTTACTATATTTTCCATGGTCTCTGACTCTTATACATTATGGTGATTTTTAATTCCATATTTCTTCATGGGATACTGGAGTCAACCATTTTGAATAAAATCTACCATTTTGGAAAATTATTCAAGGAACTAGAACATGAAAATATTAGAGATATGGTCTCGATTCTAGCCATGTTATGAAAGCTACTCGATTATGAGGAGAATAATGATCTATTTCAATCTATGACAAAAAACGAACCTCTTGGTGTTATCCATTCTAGAAAGAATGAAAATCCTAGACAGGATGACTAGACCACAAAATTTTTTACTAATTTTTTTGTGGTCAAGGAGGATCAACATCAAGTCATGGAGCATATCTGCAAGCTTGGGCATATGCCTAGCATTTTAACTTCGCATTCATCACCCTCATCTCCCTCATCTCAAAGGTAAATTATCCCAACAACTTTAATGATTTTTGGCTAATCTCCTTTTGTAACAGTTTATACAAAATTATTACCAAGGTGAAGGTGATCATTACGAGACTAAAACCATTACTCTCAAGGGTGATTTTATTGCAACAATTTGGTTTTCTAAGGTAGGTTAATTCATAAAGAAATTAGATATGTTCAACAAGGTATCCACATGATCAAAACAAATGGAAATCCTCAAAATTGATCTTTCTGAGGCATATGATTGGTTCTCTTGGACTTATTTAAGGTTCTTGCTTCTACATATGAGCTAGTGTACCATTTTAAAACTAAATTATGGTTTTATGATGTCCTCCTCTTTTGGTGTCTCAACTTTTGTAATCGCAATATTGGAAAATGAATTCAACTGTATTAAGAATTATGTAAATTTTACGTATAAATACAACAATATAACTATTGGATTCAGTTTCCAGGGTTCTTGTACATGTTTTAACTTTCCACTAGAACCATGGCGGATTGAGTGGCTAACATTCCCCCCTTAATATGAAGGGGTGTATATGAGATTCAAAGAAGAGAGCTAAAATGCAAAAATGCATGACAACCAATGGTTGAATAAGCTCTCTGAAATGATTTTTTTTAAGAGAAAACCAAAAACAAACCCAAAGGTAGGTGAACTCGAGGTCTCAACCAGTGGTGGTTTAATGATGAGCACCAACTCTAGAACTATCAAAGAAATTCTTGAAACAATTCCTAGTCTAGCTAGAAGATGAAGTCTTCTACTGGTGGAAGCGCTCCCTAACAAAAACCATAGCAGAAACCAAAATCTTCTGCAATTAACGGTTTAACAAATGCCACCAATAAAAAAAGCATTTTCATGGGCATTGTTTTGTCTTTGGATACAACTCTAAATATGGCTATGGTTATCTCTAGTTGTATGCTCAAATAGTAGGTTCAGGTTGTGGCTCAGGTTCACTTGATAAATATTTGAATGATCAATCTTCGAAGATGCTAACTTACCATAAATTCCCCCCTGTCAAATACCTTTGAGAAGATGATGAAACCTTTGTTACAAAACTAGTCAATAATCAAGAATGAATTCTATGGTATGACTAGTATAACTTCCTCACTGTTGAACACCATTACCAAGAAGTGATTCATCCAAGGTGAATCTTCGTTCCTGCAGGAGTTTTTTTCCTGGAACATTTGTTTGAATTATGATCGTGCTTACCTCAATGCTCACAATGATGAAGATCAAAATTGATCTTTCTTATGGCCAACTTGATCACAATGTTGGCATATGACAATCTGTGGTTGTTGTGCAACAGGAGCATGTGAAGATGGATCATCCTGAAGAAATCCAGCACTGAAAAACTGGATGAGCTTGGAATATTCTGGAATATGAAAATATCATCCTTTTTATATGCGAGACCATTTCTATTCTGTTCAAAACTTCTTCCCAAGGTCTGACGAAGGTCTTGGGAAGTACAGGTTAAAGCTTTACATCTACTTGCAAATCTGCTTCTGAAATGACTCCATTATTTTAATCAATCTTCAATTATTGATGGGATTCAAGCTCAAACAAGGATTTGTAATGAACAAGAACCAGTTCATAATTACAACTCTTCTTTTGTGGTTCATCTCATTGTAGTTGTGACTCAAGCTCCAAAAACACAATCTTGTCCTAAAAATTTTGTAAATAGGTTTGTATGTTAGAGAGAGTGTATTATGAATTTGTTATGAACAATGGAGATTTGAGTATTCAGTAACTCTAATACTCACTCAAGTTTGGCCAGTTTACAATAAAAAAATCAAGGGTGTCGAGTTCAACCGAAAATGCACCCACTTACAATACAATTTAGAAAACAAAATATAGATGATATAGATGGCACCTAAATGTCAAAAAGTTGTAGTCAAATATGATAAACAAAATATAGAAATTCAGAAACCTCCAAGAGGCATGACCAAAATTAAAGCCTTCAAAATAAGGCACCATTTCCTTTGACACATACATAACTTTTCTCCATCGAATGCCATTACCCCCCAAAAAAAAAACTCATGGACACCTTTGTAACACCTTCATCCTTTCAATCAACTATCCTCCTGAAGTTCTACATAAAAATGTTGTTCATAGAAGTAATATCAAATTAACTCTCTCACACATTAAATTTGTATGGTTAAATTTTCCAACCAAAACAACGTCTTTTATATATCCTAATAGAAGACCACTTTAATCATATTTTACGAACATTGGGGCATTCTTTAGAAATCGTCTTCTTCATGCAAATGTGAAATCAAAATTAACATTCTCTGCATAACTAACAACAAATTTTCATTTTAATCATACTATCCACACTGACGACGTTCAATATTCAACTTTATTATCAAAGAAACAAATATCTCTTACCACTCCAAGAGAAAACCTACAAGCCTTGCGTCCACAATATGACTTTTGACCATCATAATGGAATCCAACCAACCTTCATACTCTGCTCGTTTATGCACATAATCACCATTCTACAATGCCAATAGTCACGCGGTCTTTATCTCATCCATTTGCAAGCTATGCACTCTTGCTTCTCCTCTCAAATGGACTCTGTACCCAACTCCTCCTCTAGAAAAAAACAACACAAGACAACTAAATATACAAAAACAACAACTAACTACACTAGAGTGCCAGCATTGATGTGCTCTGCTGAAATCAAGCATTTTCGCATCATTTTATTAATTTAGAGTTGTATATGGTTCCCGTGCATAGCTAGAAACAACAAGATGCATAAATTCACCATAATAAAATCTATATTGACATTTGAAGCCTTAAATTATCTGAATAAAAATCTTTGAAATGAAAATTTGTGTTCTCCACGCAACTCTGAAGAATGAGCTAAGTGTCACAGATACCACTGAATCAAATGGGCCAAAGTGGAAGAGGGTTTAGAATCTAGGTCCAGTAGGAGCGCCAAAGGTGCACTGGTTTTTCATGCTACTCATGGCGATGCATCTGTTTTATTAAACAAAAAACTAGGGAATAAGACCCTTTCAATTTATAATGCTTTACATCGGAAGCTTGTACCGGATGATGAAGCACACAAAAGTGAACCTAGTTGCAGTAACTTCAAGCAACTTGATCTCAAATCCTGGTCAATCATGATGGAAGGAGGGTTTTGTGGCAATCGAGACATGAGGGTAATTAGAGCTATTCTTGGTGTAAATGTAGGTTCTCTTTTCTATTTTAGGATGGAGCTTATGTGATGCCACACAATGGAATGAGTTTGAAACAACTTACCAGGAAAGAGACAGATTTGTTATTCTCCTTACATTCGTTGGGGAGAACACAGGCCTTGACAACGTAAAACAACTCTGCATCCAAATAGAAAATGCTCTGCTCTACATAAAAAAATGTCTCCTCAAGCACGTCCATCAATTTGGCATCTTGTGCAAGTCCACTTCAACGCAGCACAACATTTCTCCTTCACGGTGAATACAGAACTAGGAAATGTGCAAAACCTCCTCCTTGTCCAACAAAAAATTGCAACACGGATTCTTCGCACAAAATGGCTCTTCAACAAGGAATGTTTTGCAAACGCTCCGACCCTTGAGAGAAAACGAGCAAAGTTTCTCACAGTAAGTCTCCACAATCAAACTTTGCATAGTGGAAGCAAAACTATACGAGGGAAAAAGTACGAGCAAGGGGGAAAGTAGAGCGCCCATGAAGGCCATGAAACTAGTGGCTCAAGTGATTTAACAGGGAAGATAAACCACTGCTCTGATACTGTTATAGGAATCAAAATATTAGAAAATAAATTCAACTGTATTAAGAATTATGTAAATTGTACATATAAATACAACACTGAAACCATTAGATTGAGTTTCCAGGTTTCTTGGACATGCATTAACTGTACACCAGAACCTTGATAGATTAGGTTTCTAACATCAATGCATGGTTCAGGCTCAAATTTCCTCAAGCCTACTGCACCAAGGTTTCCCACTATTTTCTTACTTATTTTCACTTATTGTTGAAGGGCTCAATCCTGCTATCTCTAATGCAAAGTGATCAAACAATTTCCATGGAGTCTTGATTAGTAAGAATAGTTACCTCACTCATTTAAGTTTTGTTGATGATATTCTCAGATTTTTCTTTTGTAATCACGTCGACAATATCTCTTAATTAAGAAGATCGTTGACACCTTTTGTGGTGCAACCAATATGGAAATCAATCTCCAAAATTCACGAGGTACAAGAATACTATCCTTTTGCTTTTTCTATCCATTTTCCATTGGTTTGCGAGGTTCAAAATGTTTGTGGTTAAGAGAAGGTGTTCTTCTCTATCCAAAAACATGAAGATATGAAATAGAGCCACCAATGTTAAAAAGCATTAGTAAAAGATATTGGTAGCAGAATCATTCTGCGTCTTCCTCACTAAACATGAAAATGATGTTTCCATTTTTTATATTTTTATATAAACTTCGAAATAAAAAGTATGCTTATGAAATTCTTGTTGTTGGGTGTGTGCACGGCTATTCTCTGCATTTAATATGATATTTTGTCTATGTAAATTTATGTAGAAAGAAGATTACTTCTGAAATACGTTAACAAAACCTGCCAAAAGCCACGAGCTAGAGAAATACATAATACAAATGCATTCTTAGCATTTAGTGTTTTAGTGTTTCAAGGCCTTAAAATTCATTTATTTTAAACAAATTGCAAAGCCTTTAGAGCTCTTGTTTTTGTCAAACTACACAACATAAAGTATCATACACGAGATAATGGTGTGTCAAAAATAAACCTGAGAGATTCAGTTATGAAAGAATACACACTCTATAAACAAATAAAAATAAAAAGTAGGTGAGCATGTTAATACCAAAAGAAACGACTCATCTACCCTATTTTACAAAATGGTCTTACGTCAAAAAGAAGATTGTTGCAAGAAGGAAGAAATTAGGAGACCAATAGTGTTATCAATATGATAATGGAGAAAGCCTCGGAATCAGAAAGAATATTAGAGAAAGAACTATATATGGGCATTCAGAGGGAGGTCAGAACTATAGAAGAATTTAACATGATCATTTTTATACATGTGACCCATATAGAAAAGTTACTTCATCAAGGGTGAGCAATAAACTTTCAAGATGCATACTCAATTTGCCTTCTCTCTCAACGACGTTTAGGGTGATTCAGTGGAATTAAAAATTGCGTATTTAACAAAAACATGCTAAAATATTAAATAGAGAACACATAGATTGCAAGGGTTGCTAATGGTTGCTAAATCACACTTATGGTTGACCATGTCATTTCCCTTTCTTGAGTTTTGAGTTTTTTCTGGTCCAATCTGTATATACAAATTTTTTATTTTTATTTTCAAATTTCAAATTCGACTAATAATTTGTAGAATGATTGAGTCGATATAACTCAATCCAACTAGCCATTAGTTCATACCAATTTCATCTAAATATGGCTCAAATTAGTTGGTTCAATTTAAATTAGGGAGTTATGATAAAAAAAATCCGCTACCCAGTCATTCAATTGAATCAACCATTCAACCATGATTTGACCAGTGCTAACTAATAAGCCAACTAAGCCACTAATCAATTAGAGAAAAAAACAAACTAAACCTGAATCTTGATGTCAAGTCCACACCACCTTCAACCTAGTCATGTCATTGAGTTGGCCTCCTCCTTTTCAGAAAAACTTTTTAATTTAATGTTGACATTTACTTTTATTTATATATTAGATTTATTAGTTTAAGTTTTAATTTTTAAAGTTCAAATAACATTTCCATTGGCAAAGGTGGCCTTTATTTTATTTATTTATTAGGTTTAGTAATAAATTCAAATTTATAAAAATTCATATAAAAAAAATAGCAATATCAATGTTTTCAATTTTCAAGCTACTCAACAACCTTTTGCTTAGAATTTCATTGTTTGACAGAATTTTGTTGAACAGAACTTTAATTTCATGTATTTCAAAATTTATGGTTGGCATAGTTTTAATTTATATGAATTATTGGGGTATATAAATAAATATATTTTCGTTAGATTTTGAATATTTTAATATGTTATGAGTTTTTGATGGCCAATTCCAATCCAGTATATTATGATTTTATTGGTAATATTATCTTTTTAAATGATTTTATTAGTAATATT
Organism: Pinus taeda; assembly: GCA_000404065.3. Taxonomy (NCBI): domain Eukaryota; kingdom Viridiplantae; phylum Streptophyta; class Pinopsida; order Pinales; family Pinaceae; genus Pinus; species Pinus taeda. The sequence continues at coordinate 15,784 of APFE031530661.1, forward strand.
ATATTTTTTAAATGTTGATCTTGTGATAATTTTTGTTTTGTAAATTTGGGAGGACTACATCTTCATCATGTCCAATATATCACCCCTATCAGGTCGGGAAATTGAATCGGTGACTTCACATGAAGGAGTGTTGTAACAGAGCACTAGTGACTTTATATGAAGGAGTGTCATAACAGAGCACCCTATCATTGAAGGAGTGTCATAACAGAGCACCCTATCATTGTCTATCCAAGACACCATTGTCTATCCAAGACACCGTGGACTTGATCTTGTGATATTGATAAATTTATTGGCTATTGATATAAAATGTTGTAAATCCTTTAGTATCTTAATATTAGATATTATTTACAAACTATTGATTAGGAAAAATTTAACATGATGTTATAAATTCGTTTGTTTAAAATATATTTTTGAATGCATAGATAAATTTAGCACCCCTAAGGCAATTCGATAACACTAAAACTTATAAGTCTAACAAAACCCTGGTGGATTTTACGAAAATTTGAGGGGAGATATTCCTAAAAAAGCCTCGAAAACTTAGAACAGCTAGAATACTACTCTACATAATCAATGTTGTCTTCCTCTCAAAGCAAATGAAAAGACAATTGAAATTAGAAATGACTATTTATATCATCATAGATGCTTTGTTATTATGCAAATTCATTAAAGAGATATTCCTTCATTGTATAACCCAAAAGATTTTCAATCATATTTAAGATCTCTCACTGAAAGACAGTTAACCAAAATACCCATATAAGAGCATGTTTCAACAATAAAAACCAACCCTCACAAATTATGAAAACTAGTTCCTACTTGTCTAAATTATGTTTTGAGATTGTTATAACCTATAATGCTAGGTTGAAAAAAAAGATTTAAATAATGTCATTAAATCATTTTATCATCAGATGTTATTGTGTTTTTGCTAGATGGAGACTTTGACTTCATCAATCCAATTAATCTACCATCTTTGATTAATCACACTTCGTATTGATAATGATAAATTGTTTTAATCTACCATTTTTGACTATTATGTTGATAATGTAAATTGTTTTAATCTACCACCTTTGACTAATCAATGATAAATTCTTTTAATAAATGAGTAGAAATTATTTTATTATTTCAATTTCTTTTTAAAATTCAAACTACTCTTAAACTTATTTTTTAACAATTTCTTTATTTAAAGCTATTTGAACTTTGTAATATACCTAACCTCCTGCATATGATGTCTTTCACTTACCAGGGGATACAAAATCATTAAAAAAATTATTGATCCAAAAAAGCATTCACAGTAACTAATCTTTATATATTTTTTATGTCCACATTTCTACTTTCCCGCACTCGTCTCTATTTTAAAGGAGAAACAACAAACCGTGGTGGGCCGCTTTGGTTTTAGCTGCTTCTGGATTCAACAGGCTGAAGCAATATTTTAGCAGCGGGCCGACCCATGCCCGTCTCTGTGTGTTCGTACGGTTGAGAATGTGGGTCAAAGAAGAAGCCGTGGACGCCGCCATATCGATCTTGGCAGACGTGTTGATAGTAGGTACCGCTCATATTTAAGGTCCCGAGAAACGCTTCGCCACCTGTTCGTTCGTTTATTGCTTATTTTTTCATTGACGAAGAACTGCAACAGATCCTCCGACGACGAGACCATACAGATTACAAAGGCAATCACCGAAACAAAATATGGCAGAGAAAAACGACTGAAAATGAAATGCGTGCTGCTATAAGAAGTTGCATGATTCTTGGGAAAGCGTATGTATTTTTCCATGGTTTTAAAGCATAATTTTCCTCTGAAACCGGGTAGCTACAATGCTTATATTGTTGCTTTAGATTTTATAGATCTCTTGTCTTAGATTTTGCAATCTGTATGGACCTTTTCACCCAACGAAACGAAAAGAAAATAATAAGCTAACAGAATTCTGCATGGATCGGACAACGGTATGAAATTATTTAACATAGTAATAGCGGCAAGACAAGATTGATATGGGCGGTAACTCATCATCTTTATTGTCGAAATATGCTCACACGTCGGATAACCTAACCTTAATGTGCAGCATACACACACACAGCTTACAATAATTCGAAATCAAAATCACCACCCCTGTTCTATCCATCACAAAAACACACAATCTCTTCTTATGACGATGGGTCAGAGAGTGTACCACTTGCAATCGAAATACAGAGCCTAGTAATACTGACAAACAGAACATGAGGTGAGGTGAGGGGTAATTGACTAGACAGAGACAGGGACAGAGGATTTAATGAAAGCGAAAGGCACCCGCATGACGGGAACAGAATGAAGAGGATGAGCCATTTCGCATGACAGCTTCAGGACCTCGGACAGATCAACCGGATGTTCAGCATGAGGGAGCCATTCAAAATGATGGAGCAACTTGGCCACCCAGAGGTTAACAGTGGCAAGGCCCAGAGCCTTCCCCGGGCACACACGACGACCAGCACCAAAAGGAGCAAGCCTCAGATCGTTACCCCTCACATCCCCGTCTTCCCCGCCTTCCGACACCACAAACCTCTCCGGACGGAACTCATGAGGTGATTCCCAAATGTTGGGGTCGTGAGTAATCGACCACATATTCACCATGGCAGTCGTGCCCGCGGGAACACACATTCCGTTGATGTTGACATCTTCAGTTGAGAGCCGCGCCCATGATAGCAGCGGTCCAGGCGGATGCATTCGCAGCGCTTCTTTTACCACAGCTTGGAGGTAGGGCAGCTTAGGGATATCCGAATCATTCACGCTGCTGTCTCGCCCCACTACAGCGTCCAACTCTGCCTGAGCTTTCTTCTGGGCATCTGGATTCAGCACCAGTTCTGCCATGGCCCACTCTGTCAGCAGAGCCGTCGTGTCTGTGCCACGGAAAATCATCTCCTGCATACATAACTTTACATAAATTAGAACCAAACTTGGTTAATGCCCCTCCCCAAAGGCAAGGGCAAGGGCAAGGGCAAGCAAACTCACCTCATTCATAAATTTCGGTGTGAAAAAACTCAACTAAAATACAGAGATACATAGAAGTTGAGAGTGTGAAAAAACCAATAGTACGGACCCAGAGAACAGCGATCATATCCTCCTCATCTAGCTTATCTTCTCCATGCAACGACAGCAGAACATCTACAAAATCAGATTGATCACCCGTTTCGCTGTTCCGCTCTGCACGTCGGTGCTCTTCATGATATTTCTAACGAAAGCTCTCACACGCGGCACAAGGCGGGCGCAACGAGCATGGATTCGAAGAGGGTCCAGCGGTCGCAGCCATGGTAGATGATCCGCCCAGTTGAACGCTACCAACAGCTCGAAACCCTCATCCACCATCTCCCGCACCTCCTTCACTTCTTCACAAGTAGAAGTACATGACATATCGAACCTTCTTCCAAACACGCTGCCCATGATATTGTTCAGCGCAGCTCCTTGCAGGTGTCGTCGAACCCTAACAACACCGCTGGACTGACATTCCTTCTGAATGTCAAGAAGCATTCCGAGAGCATCGGCCTGGCGACCAGGCTCGTGAGCAGCGATTCTGCGCAGAGCGAAAAGATGCGTGGAAGAAATTCTCCTGAGCAGCCTCGAGTAGTCCCCATTGGGTGGAAAGCCAATGGCCCGCCCAAACAACAACTGCTGCGGAGATTGCTTGAGGGGTCTGTTTGCGAAATGAGGAGAGTTGAGCAGCTCCCTGGCCACTTCAGGATCCGATGTAATAACGGCGGGCGTGGAGCCTAAGCTAAAGGCCATAAGCTTCTTGGCGCCATGAGGATGAGCTAGATATGTGAGCTTGTGGTGAGCAACACCCATGCTCATGTCCAGCAGACTTCTGATGATGGGCCATCCTTTGGGACCAGGAATGGGTACGCCGCCCGACTTCCTGCGTCTCCCTACCCACTCACAGCCTTCCGGGATCAACCAGGAGGCCAAAACAGCAGATACAGCAGCAATAAGCAGTGCAATATAAAGATGCCACTGACGCCACCCATAAACATCATCAAAGTCTAATAAAAAACGACTGCAACCATTTCTAAAGAGAAGGAAATAAAACCACCACCCACCTCCTGCAGAGCTCCCGCGATTCTCCATCTCAAAAATAAATGGCAAAAACAAAAACTAAGCAGCACCAAGAAACCAGAGATATGAGCGCATAGAATGTGGGGTTGAGGCGGATTTATAGCTCGAAGGGTTCGATTCTGTTGGAATTTAATTCCAACTGCAAACAATTAATACAGAACAGAATCTGATCTTCAGCAATTAATTTCAGATTATCCGGAAGCCGCAAAAGTCCACTGATATTTTGAACTTTAAAATTCAGAAATAAATCCCCTGCAGACAACCGACTTGTTTTTTGCTGAAAAGGCATCACCGCCTTGCATCACCGTCTTCTGCAATAAATACACAGATAATTATCAGCAGATATTTTGCTTAGTTTATTGTTTAAAACATATTTTTATTTTCCTATAAATGTAACGCACAGCAGTCCTGTTTTTAACGAGTGTAAGCAGAAAAGAGCAGTAGTTCTGTTTTCTGTGTTTTAGAACAGCAGTTCTGTTTTTTACTTTGAGCGAAGGTTAGAAGAACAGAGTGTGTCTCTTCTGTAAATGCACAGTAGTGCTGAACCTGCAATTTTCTGAGTTAGAGAAAATCGATTTCTGGAACTGAAGCGTTCCTCTTTTGTAACAGCTAAGTTTTCTGTATCAGTTTTGTTTACAGTTTATAAATACAAGTTTACTGTTTTGCTGATTTTAAGTTGCTGTTACACCAAGTGTCAAAAACACTTTGATTTCACTTTGTAAGTTTATTAGTGATTTGACGCCCTTGTTTTAGTTGCTGTTACACCAAGCGTCAATTATCTCACTGTAAATTTATAAGTGATTTTGACGCCCAACTTTTAAAGTGACTTAGCGTCAAAATCGTGTTGCTGCAACACCAGTTACAGCAACACAGTTTCCAGTTTCCAGTTGCTGCAACACCAGTTACAGCAACACAGTTTCCAGTTTCCAGTTGCTGCAACACCAGTTACAGCGACACAGTTTTCTGTTTTTCTGTGTTAACAGAAACAGAGTGTTATTTCCTGTTGCTACAACACCAAAATCCTGTTGCTGCAACACCAAGTCCAGAAAACGAAATTATTAGTTTTTTGTGCTGAAACAGAGCAGTTTTGTGTTGTCTGTTTGTTAAGGAATTTAGCAGAAAATTCCATCATATCAGAGAGTTGTTCTATGATGTTTTGTGTTATGGAATTCACCTTAAAATTCCAACATGGTATCAGAGCTAGTCTAGGCACTCAGTGAGTCAAAAACAGAGTTTGCTTTTCACTGTAGGAGCTGTAAGAAGTTTGAAGAGAAGATTTTTCCAGCAGAGAAAGTTTTTGCTTGTTTTTAATTTTACTGTCAGTATCTCTTCTTTACCTATACAGAGTTAAGATGGCAGATGCTGGAACAGGTTTGACAAATTCCCAACTGCCAGAGTTCAATGGGAAAAATCACAGTGATTGGTCCATAAAAATGAAAGCATTGTTTGCTTCTCAAGGAATATGGGAGCTGGTTGAAACTGGCTATGCTGAACCTGCAGATGCAACAACGTTGGCTACTTTGACAGTAGCAGAAAGAGACCAGCTGAAAAGTGACAAGAAGAAGGATGCCAAAGCCCTCTTTCTTCTCTTCCAATCAGTACATGAAAGTATCTTTCCACGGATT
>APFE031530670.1:0-11015 GCA_000404065.3 Pinus taeda
AAACCATTATTTTGAGTTGGAGAGCTCGTACACCATTGATAATATGAGGGAAAATATTTGACACAATGATATACATCTTTGTTGGTGATGTTTAATCTTCCTAGCAAGCAAGTAGAAAATGGTTGTTGCTTAGGTTATTATAACATCTAAAATGAATCAACTCTTCACTTGGGTTTGTGTCTAAGAGATAAAATCCATATCATGGTCAAAACTACAAGTAGGAAGAAAGTTACTCTTGAGGTTGAGAGGTTAGATAACTTTAACAAAGTTGAGGCCAAAGTTCAATACAAGGAAACATTTTCTTGAGATTGTAAAAGATTGATATTTGTTAGAAAGAAGTGAGAAGATGATAGCATTGTGGTCAATTATAACATTTATAAGAATCTATACTACTTCTTTGCCTTAATCTTCAAGGGGTTAAGAGGGGAAACAATATCTAATTTATTGCATTCTCTTGTGAAGACATCAATCCTTTGTAAGCACCAACTTATAGTAATTGTTGGCTCCAACATGAACTCAACCATCACTACACCATAACATGGACTTCAAATCAGGCCTGAGCTAGATATTCAAAGACATAACTCATACCTAAAACATGGCCTTCAAACATCAAAGCATGTCCTCTGAAACTCGGCCTTCAAACCACATAACTCATCCCCTTAAACTCAGATTTTGAAAAGAAAGTATTCATCCTTGAAAAATATAAATAAAACATACAAAAGATCTTCCCCAAGCAAAAAGACAAAAATCCTTCAAATATGTGCCAAAAACCTTCCATAGAGAACTACTTCAACATAGATGCACTTCACTTCTTCTTAGTTCATGAGGTATGAACCTCAGACCTTCTCCCTGGGTCTACTAAAACTAGAACCAAATTATTGAGTCGAGTGGTTAGAGAAGTTCATTTTCACACCTATTTATTTGTGTTTGGATTTTGGGTTAGGGTTGACTTGTCCACTAGTTGGGATGACTTGCTCAATTGGCATAACATATAGTGAGTATTAAAAAATTCATTTATCCTCAACTTTGAGAATTTATAAAGAATGCCATATATGATTGGAACGGTCTTGGAAACAACTTTATAACCATATATCTTATGCTCCCATTTCAGCTGGGTCTTTGGAGAAAATTAACCTTCAAAGGTAGAGTACCTAATCAATTGGGTCATATTAAAAAAATATTTGATATCTCCTCATTCCTATAGAATTAGAGGGAGTTCCATATAACGTTGGAAAAGTATCATAATATCTTATTTGACTATATAATTTACTCTTTCATTTGGACAACCTTTGACATCAACAACAACCATTTTCAACACTCATCACTTCTAAGTTAAGCAAATGAAGAATCTTCTATTCTACATGTGTTGTGATGTCCATATGAGCGAGCCAGTAATAGGTCTAGTTTTATGGTGATTGGTTTGCAAAGACCCATTAGATGAAATTTCAAATGTCAGTGGAACAAGATGATCCATGTTCATGTTCTAATTTTCTCTCTTCCATTTGGTTACTACCATTTGAAGGGGATTAAATTTGTTATAATTCTTGACCCCATTACAAGCAACTTGTCTACCATAACACTGATACCAATATTCTCATCATGATTTGGCCTTGCTTTCCTCCATCCCAAGTTACCAAACCTTATATTCACTACAATGTTCATATCATCTAACCTCATATCGAACTCTTGGATTCCATGCTAAAGAAAAGCAAAATCCTCTGCCATATGTGCATTGTAACCTAAAGGTATAATTCAGTGGAGGAAACCAACACATTGATCTAAAGAAAAGAAGAAAATAAGCATGATGGGAGAGATATTGGCCTCTAAAGGTTGGGAGAAGCAACTATGGTGATCTGAAGCATTTAATATTAAAATGAAACATGGGCCTATAGTGTAAGACCTCAAAATAAAACAGTCATGTCCAGTGATTCCCAACAATGTAAGGCCCACCACCCTTATTGCTATGCTACCTCTTGATGCCATTGATCCTACTCCAAAATTGTACACCGGTTGGGTTTAAGCTCATTTGTGAGCAATTGCTAGTGGTGGTGCTAAGCTATTTTTCCTCCTCTTTTTCGCTCCACGCATCCTTGGCTACGACCCTTGAATGTTAATCAGGTGCTCAATATTTAGCTCAAAACCTCAATGACCGCACCCCTCAAAAAAAGGATCCGAACGCAAATCATTTCACTGAAAATCGAGTTCGTATGAGGAAGATGTCACATTCCGTCCACTTTTCCAAATAGAAGAAATTTAAAAAAAAAATGCACAGTCAATAGTCTGTACTGATGATGTGGCAAGTGACTGTGCAAGGTCAACATTGGTCAACAATCCAATTAGCCCTCAACAAGTGTCATATTTTTGTTAGTTATCAAATATGGTGAAGTGGCATGATTTGCTTGGTTAATGGGGGACGAATGAGGAGGCGACAAGTGGCAAGCCTAGAGGTTGCCACGTCTCCCTCCCAAAAGGTCAGCTCAGTGCGCAGTGGAACAAATTTTGTGGCAGGCTGGGTGGTCGAACATGGGACCTGTACTAAACAACCACAACACATTTCCATTACACCACCACATTAAAAGTTAACCGTTATGTTTACCGCACCTATTTCAAGTTTAATGTAATGCAAGTTGGGGGTTAGAAGGGCCAACCCGCAGGCCAACCCTCCCATGTGAACGCTCCATTAGTGGTTACGGTCATATGTATTCAACAGTCACCATAAATTGTGCCACATAAACCATAACCATTAGAATTATGCCATTGCATGTGCCCGCCTCCACCAACACCACCAAAGTTAACAGTTATTAAAAATGTGGTTTGCGTTAATCACGTTTAGTGGTTAATTAAGTGCGTTTTAAAATTAATCAACTCTAGTTTAACTTGGCAGAAATTATGGCAGACCTCCAGAATTGGTGTTAACTCCAATTTTAGTGGAGTCAATTGGAGTTCCTCCAGTTTTAGAGGATTTTTCCTAGGGAAAGCTTTTCTGACCACAACTGGAGCAAAATTTGAACAAATTGAGCTAAGAAAAAGGTGTTCCTAGCTAATTTGAGCATCCTGAACACATTGAATAAGGTTTAAGGAGCAGTATAGCTTTGTAAACAATTTTTTTTTTACCACATTGAGCTAATACAGAGGCCCAAACCATGGACGCTAGAACAAGGAGATGTAGCCCAGGACGGGTGAAATCCTTCATCGAAACACTATGTTAAGAGTTCATGTTGATGGTTTGCTGTACTTTTCATTAATTTTTTTCAACACTTGCTTTTAATGCTATTTTTCTCATGTATTTCACCTAAAACTTGATAAAATTTACATGTTTCTAATCATGAACACCATAAGAGAAACATGCACAAGAAGCAATTGAAAATCATTTGCTTGTAAATCTGAAATTGAAATCAGCACAACAAAAAAAACATTCAACAACATATCAAGTAGCTCAACAAGTTGAGTTTAGAGAGTTGGAGAATGTGAAAAACTATCAACCTCCAATTTGAAAATGCAATCATTGAAATCATATTGAACTAAGTGGAATATTCAAAAATCATGAGAACTTAGTCAGTTACAACTACCTCACATGGAAATGGTCATAGATGAATGACTAATTAATGTATTTGAATCCCAAAAGACGATATCTAATATAATGCACTGCAAAAACCCCTCAATACTTAAATAGTTCAATACTCTAAATTAATAATTTTGAAAGACTTTGGATTCATGTAGAATGTCTTTATAGGATAAGAAACAACAATATATTGGTAGGTCAATAGAAAATTTATGACATAAGAAAGTTGAAACACTACCCACAATATAATTTTCCAACTGCAACAATTTTTTTAACCATGGTAGTATACCTTCTCTATAAATAATTTAAACTCAAGATGACATACCTGTAGAGAATGTTTAGTAACATAATTGGAAAATATTTTTTACATTGAAATGAATCCACTAGACTTTGCAACGACCAATCATTTACATGTGTCCATAAAAAAAGATATCATAAATTAGGTAACTCACAACAGTTGTAATAGCCGAAGAATATACCTACCTAAAAGACACCATAGATGCTTGCGTACCACAATCCAATTAGAAATATGAACATGTTGAAAGGTATGCTATTTGTTGAACTTAATTAAAAAGAAAAATATGTATCATTTAAAATATAAAATAAACTTTACATGAATTTAATAGTATGTAATTTTGGTTTTGCAAAAGGAAAATGACACATGTATTCCATGTGAAAATGCATATCAATGGATTCCAAAAATAACTTCATAAGTTACCTTCATAGCACTACCAACTTCCCCCGATGGGGGTGCACATGCATTGGTACAAATAGCATGTGATCGGCCATCCAGGCCTGCCTCCCCTCCATGTGAATATTAATGTTGCAGCGATGACAAGACTCGATACTTACTCCTCTGGCGTGACACTCCTCCTCAAGCACTTTGAGGATAAATGTGAACCTTTGTACATGATTTAGCTCAATTTGACAGTTTGGGCAATGAGTTTGGCTGGTAAGGAGTTTGATAGCAATTAGGTTTGTCTTTATGGTGCCTCACAGGGGCTATGGCCTTGGGTGAGGAAGGAAAAGGACACTTGTAGTAGCTTGAAGTGGTTCGAAATCAGTCTCCTAGTCTACCCTTGGGACCATGGTACAAAGACAGTCAAAAGTCTAGTTGTTCTCCCTCGCTTCTATTGGCAACAAAGACTTTTCATCACTTTACTAGCTCCTGGACCCTCTCTTGCTTGAGCGAACTGCCAGAGATCTTTACAAGTGCATGGAGTTTTATTTGGCATCTGGTATTTTATGCTTTGAGGTCGGGTCTCGCCCTTAGCCCGGGTGACATTTCAGTCTCTTGGCCAACATTTGGGGGTGGGGGTTATGTTGATGTGCATCCTTGGGGAGGTGTCTTAGAATTATTTTACTCTGGAACCTATGTTGGGTAAAATTGAGCCCTTCTCACCTTATTGGTAGTACTATAGCAGCGTTGGATACATTTTAGCACCCCCTGTAATGATCCCCATCCCCCTCCAAGAAATTTTGTCAATAGTTTTGGTTTCTTCTTGTGTGTGTCACAACATGCTAAGGCCATATACCCATATGAAAATAATGTATGTAAATTGTGTACGTTGGTATTCTCCAGACCCCAGTCTCAGAAAGTTTGGTTGGAATGAGTGAGTGGGCAATGTTCGAAGCATTTTTGTACGCTATTTTATTTTGAACATATAATGAAAGCCATTCTGAAAGGAAAAAAAAAAGAACAATGACAACGATACTCTCATTTCCCTATGGTGTTAAAAATGGCATGTAGATCATCGAATTTATTGAGCTCAAAATATGCCTTCCCCTCCTCTTTACCAAAGTTGAACTTCATTACACTTGTTGGATTTACTAGATCAGATGGCTATGAATCCCCGCCGACTTCATCACTTTCAAGGATGAGCCCTCGACCCGCTTCCCAGGCTGTCGGGTTGTGGCATTACCTCTATATATTGTTGGGTGAGGAAAGTTTGAGAAGGTAAGTGGGCTCTTGAGAAGTTACAAGTGAATAGATTAGCTTTTGTGAAGGAATTGTTTGTTACAAACATGTCAAGCGATTGCGCAAACTGTGACTACGTTGACAAGAACCACTACACGTATGTTTTGTTTTAGTCTCAATTTCTTATCAATCTCTCTTCCTTTTCCTTTTAAAATTTCGTGTCATTTGTCACGATTTCAAATTTAGCTACATCTGAGCTCATTCGATTTTGTGTTGTTTTGTTTCAAAGTAAAAAGGGCTTCCAGATGGACGGTATTGTGGAGACCGCTTATGAAATGGGGTATTGAGTTATATGTAGTAGTTATAAGTTTCATTTCCATGGTTTCGAAATGATATGATAATTGAATGTATTTGGATTTGATGTGAACATGCATGGTGGAAATGTATCTATGGAGAATGAATGCAAGTGCGGCCCCAACTGCCAGTGCGGTTCTTGCAACTACCACACCTGATTCAAAATATAGTCTCTTCAATGGTGGTTTGCAATACGGGTGTTATAAGTCCAATATAATCTCTTCAATAATAGTTGTCTCTCCAATTGGAGTGTAATAAGTCTAGTATGTTCCACCAGGCATGATGTTACTATTCTAGGAATTTTAAATAAAGACTCAATTTACATAGATTTGGGATTTTTAGTGTCGCTTGTATTGTTCATGGCATGCCAATTACTATGCTACTCACCTTAAGCCATCTTTGACGCTTTTGGAAAAGATTATCTCTGGTTTGTATTGCAGGGTGAACCATATGGGGAATTCCAATTATTGAATTGAGGGATACTATTAATTGCGTTGATGTTTAGGTGCGCGAAATTTCCTTATGGGGAAGTTCATTTTTCGGAGTTCCTCTACACAATGATTCTTTGGCACAATGAAATTCAAAGTGGTGGTATCTACGAAGAATACTACGTATAAAAATTATTTGGAAGTTTGAGATCTTAACATTAATCTTTATATAATAATAATATGTGCCATACTTAATTTTTTTTTAATACAATTTCTTAATTGTATGTTTCAATCGTACATATACTGTAATTTATGGTTGTTATTAATGATAAAACTTTTGAACCAAATTTCCCTTTTAGATAACACTTAGGCTTGGTTGATTAAATGGTCCATATGATATTGTGTAGTGATTTTTTGAACTTCTTTTGGTACATTTCGTGGTTATAACATCCTTGTACTCGTAAAACGACACTCTTGGGTCGTAGTCACACACACTACACTCGTTGCACTTGGGGAATGTGTATAAAGTGATGTTTTCATGTATAGTCATCATTGTTCAAGTATATTTAAGTTTTCTTTAGGAGTTTGTATGTGTCGTGCGTGGTTCCATGTCTAAACTCATCATGTTCACCCCTCACCTCATATTTCAGACTTCGACAAATATTTGGCTTCAAAGTAAACTCATTAAGGCGAAGAGCACACAAGCACACTATGAAGCCTTTATGGGTAATCCTTCATTTTTTGGAAGAGAACCATGCACCCTCCAAGGGCACAAGGCTCAAAATAATGGGTTTTCTACTCAAAATCTCAATAAAGCTTTGTATCCCACCTCGAAGATGAGGTAGCAAATGAGGCATAGAATTATTTCGTATATTTAATGAATTAAGGCTCATGGATCCTCCAATTTCTTTCCAACAAATTTTAATGTTGAATCTTGAATTTCACATTGTCAATAATTCTAGAACTCTCTACATTTAGAGTTATAGCATTTCTAGTGAATTAATTCCCTTACTCTTTCCAGAAAATGTCTTCACAAATATTATTCATTAGAAACGAACGACACAAAAAATTTAACCTATTCTAAACAAAAGAAGTGGTATGATAAAGTCAAACAACTATTGCAATAAAGAAATTCATAGAAGTAAGATATAAGTTTTGCTTCTCTATTCCTAGATCTACAAATGAACTTCACTTCCAATACCAAGTTTGTAGTATCGCAAAAAAAAGGTGTGACAATCTAAAAAGTTCCAAAATATATTATGTTCATGAAAACTAATTCAATGATATTTTACTAAAATCACAACTCCTTGGGTCTATTTCAGAGACAATGAAATCCAAAATATGTATCATGCATAGCCAAAGTGCTAAATATGTAACCATATATGTATCATGCATAGCGAAAGTGCTAAATATGTAACCATATATGTATCATGCATAGCCAAAGTGCTAAATATGTAACCATTTCATGCGTTGCAAAATTTTCATGAAACTAATTTAGGGATATTTTAACCAAAATTCCTACTCTTTGGGTTATTTCAAACAACTAAAAATAAAAATAAGTACCATCAGGTAAGACATACTAAGGTGGTTTTTTTTTATTAGTTTTTTCCTTGTTTTCAATTTCCTGTTGGGCATAACTAGAGGGCTCAACATGTAAACATTTCTTCTATTTTGAGAGAAAAATATTTTGTTCTTTTTTCCAATAACGAGTATAGGGTGCTAAGGAAAACAACTCAAAAATAAAAAAGAACCCAAAAGAATAAAATAAAGGATTCATCTAAACATGTTGAGAACTACTTGTATATACAACGCAAAAAGATATTTATGATTACCATAAGTTGTAGGTAAAAGTAGTTGTGACAATTTAGAATAGGTTCTCTTCAACTCAGTGTCAAATTGGATGGTGAAATGATTAAACAAATAAATTCAAAAGATAAACCATGTATGCAACTCTAGACAAAACAAAAGAAGATTTTATCATTTTGCTTCACTGCAACACATTAACTTTTGAAGATGACAAGATAACAAAATTCCAAAAGAATGATTCCAAGTTATGCCATGTAAGGGATATATGTAGTCATGACATAAAATGTTTGTTACAGGTAATCAATGATGAACGATAAAAGTTGTGAGAAATCACTAAGCATTGTACTTTATCTATATAGTAAAAGGTTTGAAATTATTTGTAATCTATCATGCCTCAATATTGTAGAGTACCAACCTAATAACATTTTATGCAATGATATTTGTTACTATGACTTTTTATAAATTATAAGCGAAATAATTAATTATTGAAAAAAGTTGTGTTACGCTAATAATGTAGCTTAGTTGTTCATTTTTGTTCAAAATGAGATACTCCAAATAGAATTTTGAATTAATGAACCTACCAAAAAATAGGAAAATACTATCAAACAAGACATTGACCACCATCCCCCAAAAAATAGGAAAATACTATCAAACAAGACATTGACCACCATCGAACATGGTCACGCATACACAAGGCTTGCCATTACCAAAACTGGATCTAGATCCACAATATATACCAACACCAACAATCTTCCTATAGCCAAAGTTGCTCAATTCCTTGAAATCAATGTCTACAATGAACATTGAGTATTAGAATAGTTTGCATGAATATTAAATAGGAACATGCAATCAAGCAAATTTAATATGATTTTAGTTTAAGCACTTGTAAGGTTGATGGTGAAATACATACTCAAGAAAACTATTAAGCACATATGATTGAATAAAAAAGTGGGTAGGAAAAAGAAATCATAAATTTCAAAAAGCCATATCAAATTGAGACATTGAGAATAGTGGCCATGCAAAATAGGAAAAACACTGAAAGCTTGCTTGCCTACTAAAAATTTGTTAAGCCTTCTATAATGTGCATATCTTATTAAGAAATTAAAAATAAAAATAAAATGTTTCTCAATAGACTAGCTATAAAAATAAAAAAACAGTGATAATTGACTAAATAATAATTAACTAATATATACATATATATACTTCTTTATTGGCAAGATGTGTGTTTGAGATTTAAAAAAGTATGAGTAGAACGAAAAAAAATAAACAACAAAAAAATCAAAATCAAATATAGAAAGTGCGAGAAATGAAATTTAAAAAAAAGAAAAGCATCAACCCATACTTTTATGCAAAAAGAGAAAAGCGCACGAATTGAAATTTAGAAAGAAGGGAAGAGAGAGCAGGGATTTTCTCAACTATTGTAGAGGAAGTGGAAGTAGATGCGGGAAAACTCCATAGCCGTTGAACGGAGTTGGGGGAATTGAATTGCTATATATATATACATATTGAGTCTTATCTAGTCTGCTATGCTTTGAGTTTGGGTTTGTCTGTCTCTAGGTCGAGTTTGAGTTGGTCGATCATGTTATATATGTGTGGGTATGGGGTGTGGGTCTGGGCAGTGGAGTTGTTTAACATTTTTTTGGGGCTCATTAATTATCTCCCAGAAATGGTATGAACATATATTTGGGCTCATCTATTATCTCTCTAAGAATGGTATTGGTGTAACCCAGCCCAAAAGGCCTACACTTTACACTTTACACGCGGAAGGAAAATGTATACGTGGCAAATAAAAATCTTAATTGTGTTTGTCCGCGGGATTTTTATGTGAGTTGGTAGCTGGAGAGTTAATGCCTGCAGTAAATATCTGTACTCCGTCTCGAGACTGCTCCCGCTTGCCCTTCGCGCCTTAACCCTTGTTCATTATGGCATGTTCTGGATTGTTCATTCATTATTTCCAGTATGAGGTTATCTGTTTTGGTCGAGGGTTTCTGGGTTTCTTCTGTAGAATGCTATATACTCTGCTCTGTTGGTATGTGCAACTCTTTGTGCGGGCAAACTCGGCCCTTCCTCTATTCAACCTGCTTGCAATTTGAATGGAAGTGGCGTTTGGTTTTGATGGCTATTCAGCTCGGTTCCGTGGTTTGACCTCGGTGAGTATTTATGTTCTTTCCTTCCTTACATGCGTGGATTTCTTAAGTTATTTGTTAAGCACTTGTTGCTGGTTGTTATATCTTGCTGTCTGTGTGTATCTCGTGGTTCTTGGTCGAGGTTTTGTAGCCATTTCTAGAAATCACTGTGGTTTTGCTGTGTTTTCTTGGAACCTTGTTGTCTCTGGTTCGAATCTAGTTGGGTATTATCTGCTTGCTGTTGGTTGGGTCTCTCACAGTGCGGCACTGTATTTTCCTTCGAGCACAGGACTTTTCGGGCGCGCGTCCTTCGTTTGGAATAGGTAAATACTCCTGTCCCTGTTTCAATATTGCTCGGCTTCTCTTTCTGCAACTAACCCACTTTGTTGCTCTGGTCTACAGTCACCCAAATTCTTCAAGATGTCACACAGTTGTATTCAGCTTCGCTCTCCCAGGTAATTTCACTGTATTTCTAATTCTCCGAGGGCATTCACACTTTTTCTTGGAATTCCCCTCGCTGTTTCATTGTAATGTAGATGGGTTGATGTTTGCAGGTCGTTGTTGGCAACCTGGGCGGCGTATCCTCCAGTATTTAGCTTGTACAGTCGCTTACTTTCCTGGGTAGGCCTCAATCCCAAACGTCTGGTTGTAGTTTTTCTTAATGTTAAGGTTCTGTGATCTTGCTCAGATCCTTTGGTCATTGTATGAATTTAACTTGGTTGTATTTCTTTCGTTTGCTCCTATATTAAGTTTTACAAGAGATGGGAGTCGTTGTCGGTCGGTTTTGTCAAAACCCTAGTTCATGGTTTTCTGGTTTATAA
>APFE031530675.1:0-15611 GCA_000404065.3 Pinus taeda
ATTATATATAGCTTTTTGATTTTATTAATGGATTAAGATTAATCATTAAAATACAACTATGTATTATTATATATATTTTGAATGGATAGTAAATTATCTAATGTGTTTAATAGTTCCTTTTATCATATATGTGAATTTGAATGGATGATAAATTTATCTTCAACAAAAAAAATTACCACATTGATGCAGGAGCATCCAGCTAAGGGCACCATGACCGGGTGTTGGTCTCCACCAAGGTGGAAAGTTTATCAGTGTTTGGTTTCTTTATGTTTAATTATTCAAAGCAGAATGTAGGGAATTCTTGTTTTCTTTTTAATTTCATGATTAGTTAGGGAACAATACAGTTAGTTAGGGTTACTGTCACAATTTTCTGTCTTTTAGTGAGTAATTATCTTATAATTGTTCCTTCCATTTTAGAAAAAAGACAATCATGTCAAATGTAAAATCTTGCAGTGCAAGAAGAACCAAATGAATTAACAGTTATGTAACTAATAGAATAAACAACTGAAAAGTAATTATGCACAGTTCAGATAACTGTGGACAAACAAGTACAAATACAAAATGTAAATCATTATGAGGGGTTCAGCATACGAGTACAGTAATAGAAGACAGAGAAAATTTTTCTTTCATTTCGAATCCATCTGTAACAGTCATTGACATGTTAATCTACATTTTCCTAGTCATTGAATAACCCATAATAAGCAGATACAGTGCCTGCATATTCTTTCATTTATTTTCTCTTCTAAAGAACAGAAGGCAGACAAGGGAAATTGCACGAGAACTCCCAGCACAAAGGCTGGCAAACAACAAACGGAGTCCACGACCGAAAGAACCAGGCATGTTTCAAACAAGTTCAATCCAAAACGAGAAAATAAACGCCAAGTAACCACATTCAGAACAGAGGTAACAAATACAATTGAATTCCACTGTAATTCCTTTCATTCCAAAAACGAAATGTTTGTATACATATGACAGAGTCCAGGTATAACCTAACGAACAACCAAAGAACCAAATGAACCCGCAGAACCCTAGGCAAGGGTTTTGGACGACCCAACTTCTATACACGACTTGAAAGTTCTAGAACTGCGAAATACAACCAAGGGCTTGTACCAAGCTCCAAAACAATATTTAACCATTACACAACTGTGGATTGCAAACGAGGGTTTGTACCAAACTAGCCGGGTGGCATTGTGACAACATAGCAGTTCCAAGTAGACAAGAACTGGGACTCGGTCCACAGAAACAACAGAACTTATTAATAAAAACAAGTTGAAACAGCGGTAGAGCCTACCAGAAAAGGAGCCATTGCGCTTACACCAACCACGTCAAGGAGCAAACCCTCGACTTGCGAAATCAAAATAGAGCAAGACTGTCAGCCCGATTGTCGACAGTGAAAGGCAAACAAAGGGTGATGAACTATAGACATAGTGGAAGATATTTACCTGGAGGTTTAGCTGCGCCAGAAGAATGTAAGCTAACTGATCCACAAACCACGGTGACAACCTGAGACCAAGGAACAAATTTTGTTAGAACCGGAAAAAATACAAGGAGGAAAATAAATCATGGAGTGAAAGTTTACTTGGAGCAAATTATGAGCAAGAGGAGGCCACCGCAGTTGCGACCTGTAGCATGCACACCATTAGTCAAACTTAACAAGCAGGAGAACCACAAAGAAACAAGACAGCGGAACAAATATCAGTTGAATATACAAACAGACAATTACAGTGGTCATTTTTTCTTATATGAATGAACAAACCACCATTTTGTGCCAAGGAGCCGAGAAAACTAGTCACCAGAACAAGTGACAAAGCCACACCAGCAAGTAGCAGAGCCCATAGTCGGTACAGGCAGAGCCTGTGGCTCATTTCCAACCATCCACAACCAAAAATTCACTTACAGACCAAACCCTTATCGCAGCAAAGTTACAAAAGTGAAAATGAACAAATGACATGGTAAACAGGGTTTTGGCATAGATCAAGGAGTGGGAGAACAATAACCAAGGGAAGGACCGCCAACACAGCGAGAGTTAATGCTAGTCATAAATGCCACCCAAACAAAGTCCAGAACCATCCAACAATTAACCACTAATCACCATTGTTAAGCCATAAAATCATTGTTTAATTATTTACTTATTGATTAGTGCATTATTGTGCTAGTGATTAACATTATTGTGTGGAACTACGGGCTAGTCCCATCATAGTGGTATCAGAATAGGACTTAGTGTTTTCCTGAGAAATGGAAGTTGGAAGACGAGGATTTGGAAGAGGTTCTTGGAGAGCAGCAGATGAAGGATTGAGAGAGGAGATCAAGATCCTTACTGTCCATTTGGAGGTAGTTGAAGCAGGAAGGAGAAGGGATCCAGAGGTAGATGATGACAACGAAGAAGAATCCGTAGTGACAACAGATGGATTGGATGAAGAAGGGCTAGAAATGAGATTGCTGAGGTCAGTCCTATTGGTGAGCAGCAAGCCTAAACCAGAAATCCAAAATTATGACTATAGCTTGTTCATGGAGGTTCTGTTAGACTGGATCAGCGATCTGGATAAGTATTCCGAGTGTGAAGAGATAAGTGAAGATCAGAGAGTTAAGTTCGCTACAACGAAGCTGAAGGGACACACAATCCTGTGGTGGGACAATGTCTAAATAGAGAGAAGGAGGTTGAACAAGTTGCCAATCAAGAAATGGTCAAGGATGGTGGCCAAGTTGAAAGGAAGATTTTTTCCTAAGGATTATCAGATTGCACTGCATCAGCAAGTGTAGAATCTGAAACAGAAAGGGATGACAGTAAGAGAGTACACTAAAGAATTCTACCGGGTAAATTTAAGAGCCGGTTATATGGAGGACACCCTGGAGAAAACAACAAGGTATGTGAATGGTTTAAGGTTAGAAATATTGGATGAAATCAACATTCCTTCCCTGAAAAACATCGAAGAAGCATATCAGAGTGCTATGAAAGAAGAGGAGAAGATTGCCATAAAAGAAAGTGCTAGGAGAGGACGGGAACCGGCAGAGGAAGAGGATAGTCTTATGACAGAGGATGAATGATGCAGGAGCATCAAGACCATTTTTTCATTTGTAAATATGTGATAAAAGGGGGGTGTGAGAATTTTTAATATTTTATTAATTAATTTGTTATTTTTAATAAAATAGGAGATAATTATGAAAAGTGAGGATTATGTAAATATTCTTTTAATAAATAAAAGGATATGAGAGAAATAGTTTAGGAGCAAAATTTGGGATTAGGATTTCTATGTATGGGATTAGTTGAGGATTAGGTGGAGAGATATTTTGAGTGAAATAAATGCATTATTTGTGTATAAATAGGAGTGGTTTTTGTGAAGAAAAATACACTTGAATAGTTGGAGAGAGGGAGAGTGGTAGACAGCAGGTTTTGAACAGCCAAGGCTGTAAGCCTCTGGGCAAACTGTAAGGGCCACAACTGTTGAATATCTAGCCAGGAAGAACAATTTGTAAGTATTTTCGTTGTTAACATGATAAGTGTGTTTCAGAGTTTATTGGTCAATTTATAAATTGGGTATTTAAACGCTGTGATTTGGAATAAGAGTGCGCATATGGACATTTGATGATAATTCAATGAACCTGAGTAAGATCGAAGATTATGAGGAAAATTGAAATTGAACTTTCAATCCTGATATACATCTCTGCATATAAGTTATTAATCTCGGCATGATAATTGTTAAATTATGTTGGTCGAATGAATGGTTGTTTTAATATCAATCTGTAGTTGATTGACAACAACG
Source organism: Pinus taeda (assembly GCA_000404065.3). Taxonomy (NCBI): domain Eukaryota; kingdom Viridiplantae; phylum Streptophyta; class Pinopsida; order Pinales; family Pinaceae; genus Pinus; species Pinus taeda. The sequence goes on from APFE031530675.1 coordinate 3,762, forward strand.
AAAGGAAGAGAGCGCCAGTGAATATGAAGTCATGAGCTTCATAAGAAACCTAGAAGGTTCGAGTTTAAAGAGCTACGTTTTTAATAGAAAATGAATGTGTTTTGATTCTGCTACATGTATGAGTCACGCTAGTATGGACAACATTGAATCAATCTACTAGCACGGTAGAAAAGCAATGGAACTCTTTTTTTATCGATGCGATCAGTTCATAGTTATTGAGTGACAGGTTCTGCGTGCAAGGCTTTTTGTATCTATTTGATTGAATCCGTTTACAGTTATTAAGTGACAGGTTCTGTGTGCAAGAGGACGATGTAACGAAACTTGGAGAGTCGACTTTATGGAATGCGCTGAGCTGGTTTGAATATGTGTGAACAATTATTTTTAAATGCAAATCCAACTGTTGTATTAACTGCGCGATGATGTATAATGATGTTAGTCAACATCATATGGGTTGTCGCTGTGACTTGCGCGCATAGGGGTTTGTAACTGTGAAATGCAGCAGAGCGTTGAAGGATTGAGGAGGCAATGGCGCTTGGTGGTGGAGTGATAATTGAATATGTGGATCTCCTTATGGTAGATGCGGGTTCTAGTATGTCAAATCGTGGATAAATTGTAGAAATAGCCAGCGTTATGATATCCAAGACTGCGTTTTATATGTTTGAATGTTTATTAAGTTGCAGGTGGAAATCGATTGGTGGGAGAATCGTGAGTTGTAAGGTGAATTCACAGTAATTTTGATCAGATGTTGAAAGAGAGAGTTGAGTTAATCTGTGGTTTTAATGAGTAGTGTTTTAAAAAATAATATAGAACGCACAGTGAATATGAAGTGTAGAGCTTCATAAGGGCGTAAAGGTTTTTGGTTGGAATCTGTTCAGAATTTGATTGAGTTTGCGTGTAGGAAACCGTGCAGGAATTCACACAGTTTATTGGAAGCGTTGAAATGAATTTGATTCCAAAACGAAATGGAGTCAATCCTTAGTGTGGAGAGAATTCGTTGTATTAATGAATGATAAAATAAGAGTTGTATAAGGTGCTTTGGTGAATGATGAATCTAATTCAATAAGTCAAGGGCAATGTATGTTTAATTTCATTCATTGAATATTAGAGTGGAAACTTGTGAGTGGATTCTGAATCCTATCTTTTGAAAAGGTGATTGCTGAATGTATGGTTTCATATCATGATCAGGCATGGGTTCCCTTCATAAAGGAACCTTAGTGTGAAAGAGTGGCTTTTAAAATAGCTTCCATTTATGTGATGATTTTATGATTGAAAAGCTTCCGCATGAAAATGATAAAGATGAAATTCCAGAAATTGAAATATAAGCTTCCGCATATTAATTAAGATTGCCAGTGGGTGAAAATTGTCTTAATATGGAGTTTTATTGGACAGTTATGATGATGCATTTGTATATGCATAGAACAGGAAAGATTCTGGGGTTTGCAGGCCCTGCCTACATCATTTTTGGTATCAGAGCTGGAATGCTCTGTTGAAAATGTTTGTTTTTCTTGAATGAGTACAGTTGAGAACTAAAGTGTGTTTCTTTGAATGCGTGATGAATGATTGAGAGGAAGATCAGATTTTTAAATTTGATATGCAAGCTACACAAATGCAGTGAAGAAGATTGCAGAAGTGGAAAGAAGACAAGATCACGCAGGATCTTAAAGGTGAGATGATTTTTTTGATTTGAAATTTATGATTGAAGTTTATGGTTACAGAGAAGATGATGGCAATGAACCTGACATTCAGCTGAAGGCTGGATAGGGAGGACAATTGCAGTGTCCTGAAGAGAAAAGTGAGTTGAAGAGATAGCCTAGAGAGAGAGCAGAGGAGAATGCTGAAGAGGTTCCAGAGGCAGTGAACCAGTACTTACCAAAAGACTGAGTGAGGAGAGCTTGGTGAGGTAAGTGGTGGCAGCAGGAGAGCTTGCTGTTGCAGAGGCTAGTGCAACTCATAGTGAATGAACAACTGATGAAAGAAATGATCATGGAGGATCAGAGAAAAGGTTCAGAGGAATGCCACATAGGTGAGATGACTGATGAGGTCAAAGAAAGAGAGATTGCAGTAATGAAAGTACAATTGTAGGTACTAGAAGAATGGCTGCAAGAGCAGGAAAACTAGAATAGAGGATGGATCTTTCCGCTGAAGGGAAAGAGAGTGATTTAGCAACCATTGCAGATGAAGTTGAGGCAAATTGTGATTACCTTATTGAAGAAGGAACTTAGAGTTCTTGAGCCAGAGATGGAATTTGAAGATTCCACATGTAGATCTGATCAAAGGGAAGTGCTGAAGGAAGCAGGCGAGACTGAAAAGTCTTGTGGTTTTAAAACTAATGAGTTGTGTATGTTTGCAAGTACAACCCAGGGAGATGAGAAAGCTTTAGAGTTTGTTCAAGAAGAGTTGAATCTGAAGGTTGTTCAGATCAATGATGAGATGGAAAGATCTCAGGAGGAAATGAAGGCGAAGGAGTCTAATCAGAATGTTGGACCAGCTGATGATTGGTCAAAAGTTGGTGAAGGTATGGAAATTTGTGTGAAGTTTCCAAGTTCTACTCCTAATGAAATTGTTGAATTGTATAGGAAACTAGATCTTCAGAGAAGAGAATTGGAGAGACAGAGGACTTATGCACAGGTTAATTTGCTGAGGAAGCAAGGCAGGGAAGTTTTCATGAAGGACAGTCATGAAGCAGAAGATGGTAAGAAGGCAAGACTAGCTGACAGTCTCATGGTGAATACAAATCAGCATACTGATGTGCTGACAAAGGAGTTGGGAAGGAACTCAGAGCAGCATACTGAAGTGTTGCCAAAGGAAGTTGAAGAGAAAGCCAGTGAAGATTTCCTGAGTCCTGAAAAAGACTTGGAGCTGCGGATGACTGAATCAACAAGTGAGACCATTGGGTCTTGTGATTTTGAAGCTGACAATTTGATTGTGTTTATAGGTGATGTAGAAGACACTCCATCATTTGGAATTGTCTTGGAAGGAGGTGAACAATGGAAAAAAGAAGATGAGACCGTAACGTCTCATATGCAGAGGCTTGTTACTATGGATGACAAGGAAAAGTTGGCTTGTCTGTATAGCCAAGAGAAGACTGGTGGACAAAATTTTGGAACTGCTACAATGATAGAGGATGAAGCTACAGTGTTGGAAGAACTTGATTTGATTGCTAGAATCAATCAAGATGATGATGGACAATTACTGAAGATTGTCGAAGAGGAAGATGGAGGTTAATGTGGAGTTAAATTGCAGCATGTTGATGAAATGCTGAAATGTTTGCTGGAGACATTTGAACCAGAGAAAGAAGTTGCAGACGAAATTGCAGATGACGAGCAAAAGAATGTTGCAGAGGGACAGGAAGTTTGGGAGGCAGCAACATGTGGGGAGACATTTATGGTGGCAGCTGAGGCAACACTGACAGCAACAATATCTATGGGGGTATTGAAGCCTTATGTTTTCTATTCTAACAATTGTTTTGTGAGTACAGGTCTTATTGAAGATGCTGGAGAAAATCTGTTAGACAAAGAAATTGAGCTGATGAGGTGGATGATGATGAAAGTATCCTGGAAGAGGCCAGCAGCAGTAAAACAAAAGGAAAGCAGCAAAAGAAAGACAACAGAAGATTGTGAAAGCCTAGTCAGTGGGGCGATGCAGCATAAAGTGTGGAGATCTGGAGAAGAACATTAGAAAGAAGTAGTGGCAAGTGGAAAGTTACAGCACAAGATATGGGATCTAGGCATACATAGATCCGAACACATGATCAGGTGATCATGTTTAGTTTCAACGTTGGGAGTCTGATGCAGGAGCATCAAGACCATTTTTTCATTTGTAAATATGTGATAAAAGGGGGGTGTGACAATTTTTAATATTTTATTAATTAATTTGTTATTTTTAATAAAATAGGAGATAATTATGAAAAGTGAGGATTATGTAAATATTCTTTTAATAAATAAAAGGATATGAGAGAAATAGTTTAGGAGCAAAATTTGGGATTAGGATTTCTATGTATGGGATTAGTTGAGGATTAGGTGGAGAGATATTTTGAGTGAATTAAATGCATTATTTGTGTATAAATAGGAGTGGCTTTTGTGAAGAAAAATACACTTGAATAGTTGGAGAGAGGGAGAGTGGTAGAGAGCAGGTTTTGAACAACCAAGGCTGTAAGCCTTTGGGCAAACTGTAAGGGCCACAACAATTGAATATTTGGCCAGGAAGAACAGTTTGTAAGTATTTTCGTTGTTAACATGATAAGTGTGTTTCAGAGTTTATTGGTGAATTTATAAATTGGGTATTTAAATGTTGTGATTTGGAATAAGAGTGCGCATATGGACATTTGATGATAATTCAATGAACCTGAGTAAGATCGAAGATTATGAGGAAAATTGAAATTGAACTTTCAATCCTGATATACATCTCTGCATATAAGTTATTAATCTTGGCATGATAATTGTTAAATTATGTTGGTCGAATGAATGGTTGTTTTAATATCGATCTGTAGTTGATTGATAGCAACGAAAGGAAGAGAGCGCCAGTGAATATGAAGTCATGAGCTTCATAAGAAACCTAGAAGGTTCGAGTTTAAAGAGTTGTGTTTTTAATAGAAAATGAATGTGTTTTGATTCTGCTACATGTATGAGTCACGCTGGTATGGACAACATTGAATCAATCTACTAGCACGGTAGAAAAGCAGTGGAACGCTTTTTGTATCGATGTGATCAGTTCATAGTTATTGAGTGACAGGTTCTGCGTGCAAGGCTTTTTGTATCTATTTGATTGAATCCGTTTACAGTTATTAAGTGACAGATTCTGCGTGCAAGAGGACGATGTAACGAAACTTGGAGAGTCGACTTTATGGAAGGTGTTGAGCTGGTTTGAATATGTGTGAACAGTTATTTTTTTAAATGCAAATCCAACTGTTGTATTAACTGCACGATGATGTATAATGATGTCAGTCGAAATCATATGGTTCGTAGCTGTGACCTGCGCGCAGATGGGTTTGTAACTGTGAAATGCGGCAGAGCGTTGAAGGATTGAGCAGGCAATGGCGCTTGGTGGTGGAGTGATAATTGAATACATGGATCTCCTTATGGTAGATGCGGGTTTTGGTATGTCAAATCGTGGATAAATTGCAGAAATAGCCAGCATTATGATATCCAAGACTGTGTTTTATATGTTTGAATGTTTATTAAGTTGCAGGTGGAAATCGATTGGTGGGAGAATCGTGAGTTGTAAGGTGAATTCAAAGTAATTTTGATCAGATGTTGAAAGAGAGAGTTGAGTTAATCTGTGGTTTTAATGAGTAGTGTTTAAAAAAATAATATAGAACGCACAATGAATATCAAGCATAGAGCTTCATAAGGGCGTAGAGGTTTTTTTGTTGGAATCTGTTCAGAATTTGATTGAGTTTGCGTGTAGGAAACCGTGTAGGAATTCACACAGTTTATTGGAAGCGTTGAAATGAATTTGATTCCAAAACGAAATGGAGTCAATCCTTAGTGTGGAGAGAATCCATTGTATCAATGAATGATAAAATAAGAGTTGTATAAGGTGCTTTGGTGAATGATGAATCTAATTCAATAAGTCAAAGGCAATGTATGTTTAATTTCATTCATTGAATATTAGAGTGGAAACTTGTGAGTGGATTCTAAATCCTATCTTTTGAAAAGGTGATTGCTGAATGTATGGTTTCATATCATGATCAGGTATGGGTTCCCTTCATAAAGGAACCTTAGTGTGAAAGAGTTTGGCTTTTAAAATAGCTTCCATTTATGTGATGATTTTATGATTGAAAAGCTTCCGCATGAAAATGATAAAGATGAAATTACCAGAAATTGAAATATAAGCTTCCACATATTAATTAACATTGCCAGTGGGTGAAAATTGTCTTAATATGGAGTTTTATTAGAAAGTTATGATGATGCATTTGTATATGCATATAACAGGAAAGATTATGGGGTTTGCAGGCCCTGCCTGCATCAATGAACTGCCAGCAGTAATGAAGAAGGCAGTAGTTCCAAAACTTTTGGGACAACAGAGAAAGGTGACAACACGAGAGGTGGTAGGCCATATCAACGAGGCAGGGGAAATGGCCAAGGCAGAGGAGCTAGTTATCAATGTTACAAGTGCCACAAGTGGGGGCACAGATCTTTTGAGTGTCCTGAGATGAAACAAGTTGGACAGAGGGGTGCGTATGTTGCATAGCCAGAAGAAGCAGAGGCACCTCCCCAAGAAGCAGAAAATGTGCCGGAAATAGGGGAAGCCTTAGTTTTGAACAAGGTGTTGTTGAAACCAGCCAAAGAAAAAGTTGAACAAACTCAAAGGAAAGCTTTGTTCCAGACTATTTGTAAGTCACACGGCAAGTGTTGTAAGCTGATTATCGATAGCGGGAGCACAGACAACCTGGTTTCCATGGAGATGGTGGAGAAGTTGGGGTTGAAGCAATTGAAGCACCCCACTCCTTACAAGGTATCATGGCTGAAAAAAGGCCATCAGTTGTTGGTATATGAGAAATGCGAAGTGGAGTTCCATATCGATAGGTATAAGGATAAGGTCATTTGTGACATAATGTTGATGGATGTATGTCACATACTGCAGGGTAGGCCATGGCAGTATGACAGGAAAGTAGTACATGACGGGAAGACACAGCGGAAACAAGTGGGATGAGAGTGTTATTAATGGGCGGAAAATAGTTTTTGAAGCAGATTGAAGATAGTGAAGTGAGTTATGATGTTTTAAGAAGAGCAAAGATGGTGATGCTACACATAGAGGTGTCAGATTTGCCCACGGAAATTCAGCAGATGCTGCAGGAGTTTAGTGATATAGTAGTGGATGACTTGCCAAATAAACTTCCCCCTAAAAGAAGTATAAGTCATCATATTGACTTTATACCCGGAGCAAGTTTGCCGAATAAGGCAGCATATCGAATGAGCCTCAAAGACAATGAGGAGATCAGAAAACAGGTGCAGGAATTGCTAGATAAAGGGCTGATAAGGGAGAGTTTGAGCCCTTGCATAGTTCCAACAGTTCTCGCTCCCAAGAAAGGAGGAGAATGGAAAATGTGCACAGATTCGAGGGCCATCAACAAGATTACCATCCAGTATAGGTTTCCACTGCCACCGATGGACGACATGATGGACTGCCTGAGCGGGGTAGCATATTTTTCCAAGATTAATTTAAAGAGTGGGTATCATCAGATTCGAATCTGAGAAGGGGATGAGTGGAAGACAACCTTCAAGACTAATGAGGGACTGTATGAGTGGCTGGTAATGCCATTCGGACTGAGCAATGCACCCAATACCTTTATGTGATTAATGAATGAAACTATGAAAGAATACATTGGGAAGTTTGTAATAGTGTACCTAGACGACATATTAATTTTCAGCAAGATGAGGGAGGAACACTTTCGGCATGTTCGAAAAGTGTTGGAAAAATTGCAGCAGAATAAGCTTTTGATAAATCTAAAAAAGTGTACTTTTCTGCAAAAAGAATTAGTTTATCTGGGTTTTGTGATTGCAGAAAATGAGTTGAAGATGGACCCAGAGAAGATTACAGTGATAGTCAACTAGCCATCCCTAAAAACTCTGTTTGAGGTACGTAGTTTTCATGGGCTGGCAAGTTTTTACCGAAAATTTATAAGAAATTTTAGTGAAATTTGTGCACCTATGTTGGACACTATAAAGAAGGCAAGTCATCCTTTTCATTGGACTGAGGCAATAGAGAGGAGTTTTCAGCTACTGAAGAAGAAGATCACAGAGAGACCGATCCTGAGATTGCCAGATTTTAAAAAGTTTTTTCAGGTTCGCTGTGATACAAGTGGTACGACCATTGGAGCTATACTTAGCCAAGAAGACAAACTTGTTGCGTTTTTCAGCGAGAAGTTGAATGAAAGCAGGCAGAAGTATTCATCCTATGACAAGGAATTCTATGTTGTCGTCCAAGCATTGAAGCATTGGAGACACTATTTGCTGGGGAATGAGTTTGTTTTATTCTCAGATAATTATGCACTATAGTATGTGATGCAACAGCATAAGATGAATCAAAAACATGCTAAGTGGGTTGAGTATTTGCAGAGTTTCACCTTTGTGTTGAAACATATCAGCGGGCAGGCCAACAAGGTGGCAGATGCGTTGAGCAAAAGAGCCCTACTCTTGCAGGAGAGTACTATACAAGTGTTGGGCTTTGAGCACTTGAAAGATTTGTATTAGACTAACACAGATTTTAAGGAGGCTTACGAAGCGTGTCAGAATCATTTAGTGAGAGACAATAGTCCATGGTTGGACTATAATTTGCAGGAGAAGCTGTTGTTTAGAGGAGGATAGTTATGCATTCATGACTGCTCAATGAGAGAGAATATCATTCAGGAGAAGCACAGTGGAGGTCTAGCCGGACATTTCAGCATAGACAAGACATTAGAGCAGCTCAACCATTTTTATTACTGGCCAAAAATGCGAAGGGATGTGCAGATATTTGTGACCAAATGTAAAGTGTGTCAATTGACAAAGGGACACAGTCAAAATACGGGACTTTACACGCCATTGCCCATTCCACATAGACCGTGGGACTCAGTCAGCTTGGAATTCGTCTTGGGTCTACCAAGGACACAGCGAGGTTATGATTCAGTGATGGTAGTAGTAGACCGGTTTTCGAAGATGGCTCATTTCATCCCTTGCAAAAAGACCATCGATTCCACTCATGTGGCCCACTTGTTCTTTACAGAGATTGTCAGGCTACACAGTCTACCTAAGTCCATTCTCTCTGATAGGGATGTGGAGTTTACAGGGCACTTTGGGCGCACCCTGTGGAAGAAGATGTACACGTAGTTAAGTTTTAGCTCTGTTTATCACCCGCAGACCGACGAGAAAACAGAGGTGGTAAACAGAAGTCTGGGGAATCTGCTACAGAGTTTGATTGGTGAAAATTCACGGATGTGGGATCGAGTACTTGCCTAGGTAGAGTTTGCTTACAACAACTCGCCTAATCATAGCACGCATTGCAGTCATTTTCAGATCTTGTATGGAATGCATCCTCATGGAGTGCATGAGTTGCAAGATCTTGGACAATAGGAAAGACGCAGTGCTGATGGGGAAGATTTCGCTAACGCGATGAAAGAATTCCACGAGCAGGTGAAAATCAAGTTGCAAGATATCAGTCAAAAATATAAGCAACAAGCAGATTTGAAATGGAGAGAAGTGCAATTTAATTTGGGGGATGAAGTCTTTGCGCATTTGTGCAAGGAGCGTTTCCCTAGAGGCGCATATAACAAACTGAAGTACAAGAAGATAGGCCCCTGCAAAGTCCTCCGGAAATTTTCAGCAAATGCCTATGAAATACAGTTGCCACTAGGAATAGGCATTTCACCCTTCTTTAATGTGGCAGACCTGTTTCCATACATTGCTGATCCAGAAGAAGATAGTATAGCACGACCTACACGGGGTACCCAGGATGGAGGTAAAACTTGGATGAGACAAATGCCTTACGTTCAGCATCCCGAGATTGAGAGGATCCTCAACACTCACGTGGCTAAGCGAACTCAGCAGAAAGAGTATCTGCAATATCTGGTCAAGTGGAAGAATCGTCCTATTGAGGACAGTTCATGGCTTAACAATAGGCAGATAGAGCAGGCGGGTTATTCAGTCAAGAAGCTCATGGACCAGAGTCATGATTTCTTTTTATCCTAGGAGCCTGATGTAGGAGCATCTAGCTAAGGGCACCATGATCGGGTGTTGGTCTCTACCAAGGTGGAAAGTTTATCAATGTTTGGTTTCTTTATGTTTAATTATTCAAAGCAGAATGTAGGGACTTGTTGTTTTCTTTTTAATTTCATGATTAGTTAGGGAACAATACAGTTAGTTAGGGTTACTGTCACAATTGTCTGTCTTTTAGTGAGTAATTATCTCATAACTGTTTCTTCCATTTTAGAAAAAAAAAGACAATCATGTCAAATGTAAAATCTTGTAGAGCAAGAAGAATTGAATGAATTAACAGTTATGTAACTAATAAAATAAACAACTAAAAAGTAACTATGCACAGTTTAGATAACTGTGGACAAACAAGTACAAATACAAAATGTAAATCATTCTGAGCGGTTCAGCATATGAGAACATTAATAGAATATAGAGAAAAAATTTCTTTCATTTCGAATCCATCTGTAACAGTCATTGACATGTTTATCTACATTTTTCTAGTCATTGAATAACCCATAATAAGCAGATATACTGCATGCATATTCTTTCATTTATTTTCTCTTCTAAAGAATAGAAGGCGGACAAGGGAAATTGCACAAGAACTCCGAGCACAAAGGCTGGCAAACAACAAATGGAGTCCATGACCGAAAGAACTGGGTATGTTTCGAACAACTTCAATCTAGAAGGAGAAAATAAACGCCGAGTAACCACATTCAGAACAGAGGTAACAAATACAATTGAATTCCACTGTAATTCATTTCATTCCAAAAATGAAATGTTTGTATACATATGACAGAGTCCAGGTATAACCTAACGAACAACCAAAGAACCAAATGAACCCGCAGAACCCTAGGAGAGGGTTTCGGACAGCCTAACTTCTATACAAGACTTGACAATTCCAGAACTGCGAAATACAACGAAGGGATTGTACCAAGCTCCAAAACAGTATTTAACCATTACAAAACTGTGGATTGCAAACGAGGGTTTGTACCAAACTAGCCGGGTGGCATAGCGACCACACAGCAGTTCCAAGTAGACAAGAACCGGGACTCGGTCCACAGAAACGATAGAACTTATTAATAAAAACAAGTTTAAATAGTGGCAGAGCCTACCAAAAAAGGAGCCGTGGCGCTCACACCAACCACGTCAAGGAGCAAAACCTTGACCTGCGAAATCAAAACAGAGCAAGACTGTCAGCCGACTGTCGACAGTGAAAGGCAAACGAAAGGTGATGAACTGTATACATAGTGTAAGATATTTACTTGGAGGATTAGTCGCACAAGAAGAATGCAAGCCAACTGAGCCACAAACCATGGTGACAACCTGAGACCGAGTAACAATTTTTGTTAGAACCGGAAAAAAGACAAGGAGGAAAATAAATCATGGAGTGAAAGTTTACCTGGAGCAAATTGCGAGCAAGAGGAGGTCACCGCAGCTGCGGCCTGTAGCATGCGCACCATTAGTCAAACTTAACAAGTAGGAGAACCACAAAGAAACGAGACAACAGAAAAAATATTAGTTGAATAGCTGAACAGACAATTACAGTGGTCATTTTTTCTTACACGAACGAACAAACCACCATTCTGTGCCAAGGAGCGGAGCAAACCAGTCACTAGAACAAGCGACAAAGCCACACCAGCAAGTAGCAGAGCCCATAGCTGGCGCAGGCAGAGCCTGTGGCTCATTTCCAACCATCCACAGCCAAAAATTCACTTATAGACCAAACCCTCAACACAACAAAGTTACAAATGCGAAAATGAACAAATGACATGGTAAACAGGGTTTTGGCATAGACCGAGGAACGGGAGAACAATAACCAAGGCAAGGACTGCCAGCACAATGAGAGTTAATGCTAGTCATAAATGCCACCGAAACAAAGTCCAGAACCATACAACAATTAACCACTAATCACCATTGTTAAGCCATAAAATCATTGTTTAATTATTTACTTATTGATTAGTGCAGTATTGTGCTATTGATTAACATTATTGCGTGGAATTATAGGTTGGTCCCATCACACATTAACATTCAAAATTAGGTAAAATATTAATAATATTTACTTAGATTTAGTAAAGCCAATACCATCTCTTAAATCAAAGGAAAAAGGTTAATTCAACACAAAGAATAAAAAATCTTGCCCCAATTTTTTTAATATTTCTTTTAATTAAATATTTGT
>APFE031530675.1:17479-38315 GCA_000404065.3 Pinus taeda
TTTTCTGTGTAAAGACTGATCTAATATATTAAAAAGAGAAAAAGGTATTTACAAAGAGGCATTGCCTCTGAGAGAGTCCTGAAGCTCTCTCTTTCTGGAGACCATTACAAAACTGAGCTAGTTTACTGCTCTTATAGCTTGATGCAACTTGTAAATCAGAGCAGGACAGCAAAAATTTGCAAACAAAAAGCATTGACCTGACCATTGACAAACAGCATACGAGACACTTGAAAAACCGCATACGCGAACTGGTCTTGCCAGCCTACGGTATATCGCCGGGCGAATAGTTTTGACAGACAAACTGAAAACAAACATGAAAACTCAAAAAACCAGAGACCTGCCTGGTATCATCCTCCGCATTGTGGACTTTAACCTGGTGCATCACCTCCAGTGCCTTCCTCCTCGTCCGATTCGGGAACCCAATCGATCATGAGACCATCTTGCACATCGGTGATCTTTACTCCTGGGGGGAGCTTGGGAATCAACCGATTTTGGTGGAAGTGGGCGGGCCATTTCTTCGTTGGGTCTGTCTGGGCTTCACCTTGCTACATTTTAGCCTTTCCTTTGTCTTTCTCCTCCATGCCTAGCTGTTTATGGCTAATGCGATGATCCGCCAATTGTCCTTGAACTGTCGTCGTGCTAGGAGAGTGAAGCAGGTCCGTGGAGGCAGACTGCTCGCTGGTGGTGTCCTCCTCCTGCATTGTGTCTTCCAAAGGGGATGGAGAGCGCTCCCCTTCTGAGTTCTCAGGACTGACATGATTTTCCTCTTCCTCAGAGAAAATCACCGTGACGAGTGCCGTGACTGTGGGTCTGTCTAACCTGCTTTTAAAGCGAAATTTCGTTGTTTGGACCGAATTGTCAAGAGAAGTGTCCGAGTCCTCCGAGGCATGGGTAGCGGGGAAAGCTGTTGAAAGCGGCAAAATTATTTCAGGGGATGAACTTCCCCTGCCTCCCGTTCCTCCTCTATTCCCAGCATGACGGCCTCTGCGAGGAGTCGCTCTGAAACGGGGCAGCATCTTCCCAAGATGCAGCGAGCCAGTCACACTTCCCCACCACAAATGAATACCCGTATGCAGAGAATTTCCCAAATTCTCAGTGTTAACAGTGTTGCCGCCTACTCTGAGTCGCCCCCCTACCCAATTTTGCACCATTTCCTGCAGAGAGACCTCAATTATGTCCCTTTGACTCCCCCAATTCTCTGTTGTTGTCGAAGCTGTCGAGGGGAATTGCTCATTTGACATTAACCCCCAACTGGAGCGCCCAGGATTCTGCACTAGAAGTGGCTTCACCCTCTGTGACAGGGAAAACCAACCTACAATCAAGCCTCCGGCATACTCAGGCCAAAATCTCTCATGATCTGCTGCACCATCCAGCAGAATGAAAGCCACCGCTCTGTCTGAACTTGCATTGCTGTTCTTCATCCCGCTTTGGTAAATGTTTCTTCCTCCCGCTTCCTGTGTACCCATTACTTGCAGGCATATTGAATAGCATTCAATACCCATCGCATCCTCCCTCAAAACCATAACAAATTCCCTCCTGGCCACCTGCCTCCATGTTCTTGCGTGTGGCTTCATGGCAAGCGCCTTAATTGACAGGTTAATCACCCGCATCCGGGTACTAGATGCATTGATTTTAGTGTAGATGTTGATTTCTAATTATATTTGATTACTTGCACTAGATGCATTGATTTCAGTGTAGATGTTGGTTTCTAATCTTATTTGATTGCTTGCATTGTATGCATTGATTTCAGTGTAGATGTTGCTTTCTAATCCTATTTGATTTCTTGCATTATATGGATTAGCTATTTTTAATCTTGAGATTGTAAATTATTAAAAATATTTTTCAATATATGTTTAGTAATAGGTAGAGGAACATTATTAAGAAATAATTAGATGTCAAGGATTAATTTGCACTTTTTCTACATATCTTTTTCATTTTAATTCTAGGTATCACAACTTCATATATATAATTATATTATATAATATAAAATATTATATATATTATATTATATATATATATATATTTTCCAAATACTAAATAGAGTAATTGCATACACGAATGTATTCAAAAATATTTATAAGAGGAAAATGTATATTTATAAACATCAAAACAAATCAAAGTATTCTAGAAGGAGATGTGATAATTGTTTGGAAATCAAATAATGTAAATATTTTACAAATTTCCACTCATTAAAAAAATTGAAAAACACATTATTTCTTGACTTTGCAAAATAGACTATATATAAAAAAAAAATCATCAAAATATTCTTGAAGGAAAAAAATATTTCAAACATAAACAAAGAAACAAATTATTTCAAGAGTAATCTTGATGCAATAAATTATTAAAACTACTCTTCAAGATATATTTTGTAATATTTGGAGGAACATTATTTAAAATTACTTAGTTGTCAAAAGTTTTGATACCTAAAATTAAATGCAATAAATGTGCAATATCAATCTTCCTACAAACTATTGACAACATTGTCTCCCTTCTTCATCACCAACTAATTACTAATAAACAATTACATACACATAAAAAAATATAACACAACAACTGTAACGTTCACAAAGATTACCATCCAAATCTAAACACATAAACACAAAAATCACTGAAAGCATACAAACACAAATGTACAAACCATTCAAGGAAAGCAACACAGACCAAAATAAAGAAGAGAATGATATGGTCATGCCAAGCAAATAAAACTAAATGTGAATTTTGAATTTTATCTCAAACATAGAAAAAATAATAATAATCTAAAATTGTGACATTGTTTCCCTCAACTGGAACCAACTTAGATCCATCTAACATCGTATCAATCACGTGTCGAGAGGGATCAAATCCCTCAAGGTGAAAACCTGTAGAACTTGAGGAAAGGTTTTCACCTCGAGGGATTTGATCCCTCTCGCCGCATGATACATCCAGTGTTAGATGGATATAGGCTAGTTTAATTATTCAATAATTATTTTCCATGTGCCAATCATGAAATTTTTGCACAAACATCTTAAAAAATGTTTGTGTAGAAATTTGAGCTTCACAATATCCGAGTCTATATATCTTCTCAACCCGTTGTGTATGGGCACTATCGAGATCTGGATTCACCGCTTATATTATTATCCCTACTGCAAGGCAGAGGATATATGTATTCGATTCATAGTCAAGCTGTTAATTAATAGACTAGTTGACAAAAATCAAACAACTATTTATAAAGTTTAACATTATAAATGAAATTAAATTATTTTTAAGAAATATTTTCAATTTATTTATCTAAAATGTGATTGGTTGAAAATTTTTGAGTCTTATTGTTTCATGATGATTTGTGTCGTCGTTTAGTTTGACAGATTGACATCTCTGAGTGCAGTTTGGGCATTTGTACTGGGTTTCGATTAGGTTGACAAATTGACAGCTCTGAGCACAATTATGATTGTTTGTACTTATTGTCGATCTATTATTTAATAGCGTGGATTTGTAATTAATGTTTTATATTTAATTTTTTACTACATTAGACTTTTTTATTACTAATACAGTTTTTTTTTATTTATTTAAATCCTATTCAAAAAACATGCTACACGAACTCGGTCTTCCTCAATTATGAAAACAAAATGTATATCAAATATTTAATGGCAGATTATTGCCAAGGGCGCGGGTCAATAAGGGGTTGCTGGCTAATAAATTCATATCCAACCACCAAAAATTAACAAGGCAGCATAGCCAGTGTTCCCTACTGCTTAGTTTAATTATTGAAATTTGAAAAGTATGAAGTAATTGCCACATTTAAACAAAGGTTGCATTCTAGATACTCTTGCTTGGTTTAATTATAATTAAGTTAGAGTAAAAAACAGTGAAGACATATATAATGGAGGAACAAAGTCGACCTTATACATTATAACATCGGGGTTTAATTTGCTTGGCATTTTTGTTAAGTATGCCTTTACACATAATATTTAAAATGCCCCTTTTCCCTATAACAAATATTTTGCACAATATATTTAGAATACCTTTCAAGCTTCACAAATCTCACTGGACAAAAAATTTATTTCTCGTAATTTCATGATTTAGTCAAAATGGTTAATGTAAATGTATTAAAATTTAAAAACTTATAGTAAATATTTTAAAATTTTAGAATTTTATAAATTTAATGCATAATTAAGAAATGAAAAGAATAATCAACTCATTATTTTTTAACTTATTAAATATAAAATTATGACCAACTAAACACGCTGAGGAATTTTCCTCTGATATTCCCCTCAATTCATACGTTACTTTGGAAGATACATACGTTACATATTTCACTATTTTAGAGAGTGTACAAAGGGAGTTGGAATATAATAACATACAACCCGCGTTTAGTTGAAAGTAGAAATTTGAAATGTCAACATGTTGATGATTCTGAATGTGTAGAAGGGAAGAGACCAACGGAGACTGGAAAACAATCGACAACTTCCAATTGCTGAAGTCATCATATGCAGGAGCAGTCATATTGAAACATATTTAAAAAACATTTTGATATTTTGTTTTTTTGTGCAATATGGAATCAACAAGGATTTTCGGTTTGTGTTCACAATATGCTAGCAACAAGGGCAAGGAGATGTGTCAAATTGCATTGAATGGAGATGTGACAAATCACATTGAATTGTAGGTCTGCTAACCCCAATCTGCGGTGTAACTATGATTACAGAATAATGCTTCACCCCAATTAACCAATAAAAAATTTAAAAAACAAAATTTAAAAAAACAAAATTATATAATGTTAACATTATAACATGGGGTTTAATTTATGGTCAGCGCTAGAACTAATTGGATGTCAACGCATTTCTGAATGCATATATCCACTGCCACGACAGGGATAATAACTCCTACCTTTAGCAAAATATGCCATTTTTATTACCAAAGTCATAAATTTTCTAAATTGGAAAATACTTTTATACCTGTTTAATTCAAAATTATTTATTTATAACTATAATAAACTTTTATATCAAAATTATGTTAAAATAATAATTTTTTTTTTAGTAGGCTTACTTTGCCCTACTAAGATAAACTATAAGCAGATATAAAAATATAAATTTATCCCTAATTCACATATAGAATTGTATATATTAAAACTATAAGCAGATATAAAAATATAAATCCATCCTTAATTCACATATAAAATTATATATTTCTATCAATTGTATATTTCTATTATTATTTAACTTATACTTATCATTAAAATCAAATTTATTTTATATAAAATTGCATTATTTAAATTTGTATTACTAAATTATCAATATTCATCTCATCAAACGTACTTAGTATCACGTACACCAAAGAAATTAACTTGAAAAAATTATGAAAAATTTAAGACACTACTAAAAATTGATTATATTAAATTGACAAGCAACATGTACACCAAAGAAATTGACTTGAAGAAATTATAAAAAAATCAAAACATTATTAGAAATTGGTTATATTAAGTTGATACTTTTTTATGTAAGAATAATGAAAATATTATATCAAGTAAAAGATAAAAAATTATGTCCTAGTGTTCTTTTCTTACTAAAAACAATTCAAAAGAAAATCTACCAAGTTTCCCTTTCGTTTTTTGAATAACGACGGCCCATGTATATATACAACTGTGCATTATTTTTATTTAATTTTATGGTTGTATTAAAAAGATCTATCCAAGTTTTTTAACAACTATTAATAATATTAAGTAATACAATTGTGTTTGATAATGTGAGCTATGGTTCTTATAGGTTGACACTAAGTCATGTGTGAATTGATCGAGGGTATTTACGATAGAGCTTGCGGATTCGTGCAGGAGTCTTATCAATGTTTTTTTTAATAATATTAAAATAAAATAATACTAAAATAATATTAAATGAAAAAACAAGTACGCAAATAAAAGTATTTTTTAAATAATGGAGGTACATTATAATAATTATAGTACATATGTCATGCCATTGGAGTATATATTGATATAATGAGAGTTGTACAAATTGTATACATGTCATTTTTACATATTTTTTTCAAATTTTAATTTTTCAAATTATTTGTTTGTTTGACAATTAAAAAAAGAAAGCCCATAAAAGTTGTCTATTCAATAATTTACACCAATGAGAAAATATAATTTTTGAATTTAAAAAACTCTAAAAATAATTTTAATTTTGGGAAAAATCAAGTTAACATGATATTTGTTTAGAAAGTTTATAAAACTTTTGAAATATTTTTATGGTGTAAATTGATTTCAAAGCATTTGTGTTTATGGTGTTATGCTCTTGACCTGCGAGAAATTCCATAATACCAACTATACGAAGAAATACAACCTAGAACACAGAATAAAATGAGAAAAACAACAAGTATTTTATTATTCAAAGATGAAAGCAATGTTCACTTGCCTCTTTGAGGGGGCAACCTCCAACAAAGTAGAGCTCGATTACAAATAAGACTCGATATTTCTCAATGGGAGTCTCTTTCCTTTATATAGGATTCATACATACAATACCATGGGTCATTACCAAGGTTCTTTCAATACCATCTATCTAATACCATGGCCCGTTTGCAATGAATTGTGGTCCCTTTATTAAATGCGGGTTAACCACTTACAATTATTAATATTGGCTTTATTGACTCTTTAACTAACTATAACTATGACTCGACCCTATTACATAAATAAAGGGGTTAGGGTTGGACCCTAACATGCCCTCCCCCATAAAAATTAGCCTTGTCCTCAAGGCTGAAGCTGCAGAAACTGTTGAACAATAGTGGCTAGTTCCCAGGTCGCATCTTCTGGAGTGGTGTCTTTCCACTTGACGATGATCCAGGTCTGGGTGTGAAGAAGGACCCTTCCAAGACCTTTTACTTTCGTGATGTGTTAAATTTCCATTTTAAAAGAACATTAATGAATACATCTGCATGTTGTAAATAAGAGGAATAAGACAATCATCAACACAAAAAAACATAAGCGTTGATAACGGAGTTCGTCCAGGAGGGACTACGTCTCCGGGCCCCGGTGTCAAGATGGTGTAGGCCGCTGCATTAAGTGTTGTCAATAACGATGATGTACACAAGAGATGATGTCACAATCATACAAGGAAAAATGCCCTCCCGCAGGAGTGGCTCTAAGAGATATTCCCAACCAGAATTCTCAATCAAACTCCTATCAGTATGACACAAAAACATGCATGATGAGCATCCCGCCAATATGGCACAAAAGGGATGTCACAACAAACATACATGATGACAACAAGAGTATCCCAACAACATAAAACAAGGGATCTCAAAGCATAACATAAAGAGTTATGACAACAAGTACATCACATAAAAGATTCTGCATCAAATCAAGCAAGGAATCATGACATCATGTAATAAACAAGATCCTGCATCAACATCAATCAAGGATCTGTGCAACATAATGTAGAAAGAAGAAGTACATGAATACATCATATACCTCACAACCAAGGGCCATCTGAAGAAGTGGATGTCACACTACTGAAGCTGCTCGACCCATTGCTCTCAAGGCATCTATCGTATGAAGATGGTTGCTTGCATAAGAATGTGGACATTTGAATCAGATGGTCAATAAAAAACTGAAGCTTACTGAACATCGATTTCTCAGCATTGATTTCAAGAAGAATGAAACAAAGAAGAATCAATCAAAGAAGAATTTATTAATCGATCCCAAGAAGAAAAATCAATCATAAAGAGAAGAACAACTCTGGACTCTTGGCTCTGTAGCTCACTGGCTATCTAGCTCTGTAACGCTTTGGCTTATGTCACTGCAGCTCTACGATCTACCAGAATTTCAAGCGCTATGACTCTATGGCTATCTGCGCTTTGGATTGATCATGCTCTGTGGCTCTATTGGGTTCAGGCACTGTGCTGGCTTTCAATCTCTCTTTAGCTCTCAGGTGCTCAGGCCTCTTCCTCACAGCCTTTCCACACCGCCTCTCGGGCTTTTTGTCACACTGGTCTCGCCCACTATTACACAGTCTTTCTGCGCTTTCCTCACACAGCCTTTTTGTCCCCCTTGGCTCTCTGCATCCATCGTGTTTTATAACCCGTTTGGATAAAAGTAGCACTTAAAAATCAGAGGCCAGTTTTGTTTATAATGGAAGCCATTTGCATAGAAGCATCTGCTGGTGCAACAAAATCCTCGGAATAGCCTTCTTTCTGTTTAAAATAGAAATACACTAAAAAATGATAAATCCGACCAAAATCCTTTAAAGCCAGACTTCAAAACATTTTAAATCGGCCCTACAAACCCTATCGGGTCCGCCTTTAGACGCTTATCGCAATTCTGTGGCCCGGGGCCTTGCCTTTAGCATCCCCGATCACTGACACCGATTGTTCCTATCGCCGATATTGACGATCGCTAATCACAATCGCAATCGGTCCAAAGGTTCGAGTCTTGTGCCTTGGGTTTCTCCGACCCGATCCATTGATTCCAACATTCCATCGCCAATTTTTAAGCGTCGATATCGCTGATTTAAATTCTCCGTCCCCATATATCAGGAATCGTTGATTGGGGGTCTTAAAGTCCGCCCTTTACACGATTCTCGTTGCGATTTGCCTTATATAGGCTTTAAGTCCATTTTTATGAGAAAAAACTCCTTTTATCAAAGGAACCAAGGCAACTCTTTTCGTGATAACTTCATCATCTGGACTCGGATTGATGAACTGTTTGCATCTCCACGATCAGTAAGACGAGATCTATGCTCTAGTCCTAGTTCGAAGTCATTCGGAGTGTTTTTTATTTTTGAGCCATCTTTGTCCTGTGTGTCTCTCTAGAGTCACCTGGATTAATCCTCCCTACTGAGGAGCTTTTGGTCCTCCAAAAGCATAAAAAAAATAATTTGCAACTCTCTTTATACCCTGTTTGCATCATAGCATCCTGAAAAGGTCTCGCTTCCATCTCCTTCACCTTTGTTCTTCGGAGCCTTAAGCGATGAACCAACACCTGCTACATCTGCAGTCTGTAGTACATTGTTTTGCAAATTACATGCTTAAATTATATGACCAACTAATGATCCAAACGTCCCATACTTGCCACAAGTGTATAATGCATACTCGGTGGTCAAGTTTACAACAAGATGGACGTAATATTCCAGCCATGACAACAATGCCAACCTATCATGGTTGCTTCAAAAAGTTATGGAAAACACATCATCACTGCAACACATGATTTACACACATAAGGCCAAACACTATTGTGTGGAAAAGTGATGGAAACATAACATCACTTTCATAGTTTTAACATGCAACTCAAAATACGACTCAAAACATGACCAGACATCATTGTTGTTGACCAAGTGATGGAAACACATCATCACGTTTACATTTTAAAATGCAACAAGTGATTTACAAAAGAATTACCATGAAATGACAACATGTCTAGAAACCATTTCTCACTTATCTTTGTGAATGGGTCACCTCCTTGAGGTGGTTTTTCTTGTCGAACAACCGCTCTTCTTGGTTCACACACAGACGCTTTGTCTTTAAGGCGCTGCTCTGGATGGAGCTTCCAACAAGTGGCTCTTTGATGGCCATTTTTTTCGCAATGACTGCAGTAGGATTTCTTCCTCCATATCTGCTTAACCTGTTTCTTTTGATGCTTTTGAGAGGGTCTTTCATGCATCATGAGTGCTACCATTCTTTTCCAACACTTGGAAAAGGTATGGTTAGGTAAACCACAAAAGGTACATGTTTTTCGATGCCTTGATCTTCATTCATTATTAACAACATTAT
The DNA here is from genome assembly GCA_000404065.3 of Pinus taeda. Taxonomy (NCBI): domain Eukaryota; kingdom Viridiplantae; phylum Streptophyta; class Pinopsida; order Pinales; family Pinaceae; genus Pinus; species Pinus taeda. Next base: position 27,206 of record APFE031530675.1, read on the forward strand.
CATAATCAAAATGAACATTCGAAGATTGAAAATGGTTATACCTTCCTTTGCCGTCTCTGATGTCAGTATGGTGATGAGAGCTTGCCTCAGCTCTTGCCCTGCAATGGGAACTGCCATGGGATGATGGGGATGTTTTCCCATCATTCTCTTTCCTCGATGATGTCTTAGACAAATCTAACACCTTTGAGCACTCTCTTTTGGCGTATCTTGAGCCTGCAAATCGATGCTCATGCACAACCTCCAAAGGTTAAGTTATGCCTTGGTTATTAACACCAATTTTTTTCTCCTCGTGCCTTGTCTTTGTAAGGAGCCTCATGTTTGTCTCTGTAATTGGGATCTCCAAATCTCCAATAGACATCACACTATGAGAAGATCAAACTGAAAGAAAATCAACATCTTTTACCTTCTCTTTCGATTTAGAAAGAACTGATGAGGGTTGATCATCATCCGTCGTTGGTGGTTTGCTAACTATCTCTGCGCATTCCCCAACTTCTTTCCTGACATACCCAAGTTCTGCCTGACGGGGTAATTCCTTTACTTTGATGGGGTTGACAATGCCTTGGCCATTAACACCCAAGCCTTTCCCTTCATACCCCATTCTCTTCAACAGTTTGGAGCCAATCCCTATGGTATGATTTTCAAACACCCCAAAATCATCATCAGGAAACATACATGAAGATGGAGAACAACTTTTTACCTCACATGAGTCACATTGCATCTTTTCCAAGGCCTCGTCCTTTGCTTGTAGCTATCGTAGCAAACTTTGTTTTTCCTCTTTCTCTTCATGTAAGCGCATCTTCAATTCATCATTCTCTATTTGAAGATTATGTTTGTTTTGCTTCAGTTCCTCCATGGCCTCTTCTGTGGCTTTCAACTGAAGCTGTAACTGCTCCTTTTCCTTTGTCTCTTTCTGTAGAGTTTCATAGACAATTTCCACTTTCTTGGAAATGTCAAGCATGGTCTCGTACATTGCTCTAATACCACTTGATCCAAGTCTGGGTGTGAAGAAGGACCCTTCCAAGACCTTTTACTTTCGTGGTGTGTTAAATTGCCATTTTAAAAGAACATTAATGAATACATCTGCATGCTATAAAGAAGAGGAATAAGACAATCATCAACACAAAAAAACATAAGCGTTGATAATAGAGTTCATCCAGGAGGGACTACGTCTCTAGGCCCCGGTGTCAAGATGGTGTAGGCCGCTAAATTAAGTGCTGTCAATAATGATGATGTACACAAGAGATGATGTTGTGATCATACAAGGAAAAATGCCCTCACGCAGGAGTGGCTCTAAGAGATATTCCCAACCAGAATTCTCAATCAAACTCCTATCAGTATGACACAAAAACATGCATGATGAGCATCCCGCCAATATGGCACAAAAGGGATGTCAAAAAAAAACATTCATGATGACAACAAGAGTATCCCAACAACATACAACAAGGGATCTCAAAGCATAACATAAAGAGTTATGACAACAAGTACATCACATAAAAGATTCCACACCAAATCAAGCAAGGAATCATGACATCATGTAATAAACAAGATCTTGCATCAACATCAATCAAGGATCTGTGCAACATAGTGCAGAAAGAAGAAGTACGCGAACACATCATATAGCTCACAACCAAGGGCCATCTGAAGAAGTGGATGTCACACTACTGAAGCTGCTCGGACCATTGCTCTCAAGGCATCGATCACATGAAGATGGCTACTCGCACAAGAATGTGGACATTTGAATCAGATGGTCAATAAAAAGTTGAAGCTTGTTGAACATCAATTTCTCAACATTGATTGCAAGAAGAATCAAACAAAGAAGAATCAATCAAAGAATAATTGATCAAAAGATGAATCGATCCCAAGAAGAATAATTGATCATAAAGAGAAGAACTTCTCTGAACTTTCGTCTCGGTAGCTCACTATCTATCTGGCTCTATAACGTTGTGGCTTATGTCACTACAGCTCTACGATCTGCCATAATTTCAAATGCTCTGACTTTATGGCTATCTGCGCTCTGGATTGATCAAGCTCTGTGGCTCTATGGGGTTCAAGTGTTACGCTGGCTTTCAAGCTCTATCTGGCACTCAGGTGCTCGAGCCTCTTCCTCGCAGCTTTTCCACGCAGCCTCTCAGGCTTTCTGTCATACTGCTCTCACCCACTATTACACAGCCTTTCCGCGCTTTCCTCACGCAACATTTTTGTCCCCCTCAGCTCTCTGCATCCATCGTGTTTTATAACACATTTGGATGAAATCCGTGCTTAAAAATCGGAGGTCAGTTTTGTTTATAATAGAAGCCATTTGCATAGAAGCATTGGCTAGTGCAACAAAATCCTTGGAATAGCCTTCTTTCTATTTAATACAGAAATACACTAAAAACTGATAAATCCGATCAAAATCCTTTAAAGCCAGACTTCAAAACATTTTAAATCAGCCCTACAAACCCTCTCGGGTCCACCTTTAGATGCTTATCGCAATTGTTGCGGCTCGGGGTCCTACCTTTGGCATCCCCTATCGCTGATGCTGATCGTTCTGATCACCGATATTGACGATCGCTAATCGCAATCAGCCCAAAAGTCCAGGTCTTGTGCCTTGGTTTTCGCTGACCCGATCCGCCGATTCTGACATTCCATCTCTGATTTGCAAGCGCCGATATCGCCGATTTAACTTCTCTGACCCCATATATCGATAATCGCTGATCGGGAGTCTTAAAGTCTGCCCTTTACATGATTCCCGATGTGATTTGCCTTATAAAGGATTTAAGTCCATTTTTATGAGAAAAACCTCCTTTTATCAAAGGAACCAAGGCAACTCTTTTTGCGATAACTTCATCATATGGACTTGGATTAACGAACCGTTCACACCTCTGCGATCAGGAAGACGAGATCTGTGCTCTGGTCTTGGTTCAAAGTCATTTGGAGCACTTTTGATTTTTGATCCATCTTTGTCTTGTGTGTCTCTCTAGAGTCACCTGGATCAGACAATGACTTCCTTGATTGTGCGGCCGCGTAAATGTCGTTCTCGCATATTGAGGACCTATTCAGGTTGGAGCCAGAGTGAACCTTCTTCATCCAATTTGTAGATTGGTTTGAATTATGCAATCGTTCCCCACCACTTTCTTGAGGCATGATACATGGAAGACTGGATGGATATTTGAAGTTGGTGGTAAGGCCAGCTTGTAGGCTACTGCTCTAATGTGCTGAAATATTTGATAAGGTCTGTAGAATTTTGGAACTAATTTTTGGCATCCCTTTTCTTTGAGTGATGTTTGCTTATATGGTTGCAGCTGTAGGAATACTTGATCCCATTCTTGAAATGTGCGCTCTGAACGATGTTGGTCTGCATGTTTCTTCATTCGATTTTGAGCTTGATGGAGATTATCTTCGAGACAAGTTAGCATGCCTGCACGGTTCTTTAGGAGTTGATCCAATGCTTGCACCTTAGAGCATCCAGGGATATAAGAAATAGGTGAAGGTTGGAGTTGGCCATACACTGCTTCATATGGATTCATCTTGGTGGCTGCATGATAGTTAGTATTATACCACCATTCAGCTAAAGGTAGCCACTGTACCCATTGATATTGTTTTCTGAAGCGAAGCACCTTAGTTATGTCTCCAAAAATTTGTTGACTACTTCAGTTTGACCGTCATTTTAGGGATGATAGGAAGTACTTAATTGGAGTTGGGTGCCTTGTAGCTTGAAAAGTTCTTACCAAAAGTTACTGGTGAAAGTCGGGTCACGATTAGACACAATGGAAGTGGGCATGCTATGCAGTTTGAAGATCTGGTCCATGAAATCTTGAGCCACCAAAGTGGGGGTAAATGGGTGTGGTAGAGCACAAAAATGAGCATATTTATAAAGTTTGTCCACAACCACCATGATGACTGATTTGTTGCCTGACTTCAGAAGACCAGTAATGAAATCCATAGAAACATCTATCCAGACTAAGGCAGGGATTGGTAATGGTTGTAAGGTGCCTAGTGACTTTAATGTTTCTCCTTTCTAGCATTGACACACATCACTATTTCGGGAATAATTAGTGTTTCTAAGAAATGCTAACCCTCTAGGTTTGGTAGCTAACCTAGAAACAACAGTTAAAACAATTCACTACTTTTCCTAGGAACAGCAGATAAGAGAAATATTATAAGGAGACAACCTGCAATTTTCTCTTAATTCCTCGCTTGATCCATCTCTCCCTTCACTGATCTCACTACTCCTTTCCATACTTAACTCGCTTGGAAAGTACCTGTGCAATCACAAAAACAAATACCCGTAAAAGCATAATGATCCATAATTCATAAATAACATAGAATCGAAAGTATGATAAACATATGAATGCATTGACAGATTACACAAACATAGGGGAAAAATCTTAAAAAGCTTTATTAATAGAAAGAAGGATTAAAACCCATAAGTTCGATCTAGCACCATCCTTCCAACTTCAAACCTTCTTCACCTCATGAACAACAACAGATTCTGACATTACCACAATACTCAGCCTCAATACTAAAACCATCAGCACCTCCTTACAACTAAAAATTATTCAGCCCCTAAATCCCTTGGATGAGTGATCCATTTATAGATGAGTGAAGGAGGTTGTGTCATCAATGATGATGATGAATGCCTTTGTATTTTTCGGAATTGGTTCCATGAAAGAGGGAAATAGGAGGTTGATGTTTCCTAATTCCTTTAGTCATGCTTGGGTGAACTCAGAGGGGTAGGTGACACTGGAGAAGCTTCTAGAGGTTTCCATGAATAACTGATTCTTCAAATTCTCCCGGAACTTTGCCGAAGCTCGCTCATTGCACCCTAAAGAGGGCCTAAGTGCGATGCATAGCACTTAGTCAGTGTAGTACCTGCCATTCATTGCAACCTAATGAAGGGCTTCCTGCAATGATCTCTTTAGAGACACTTTTTGGATGAATTTTGTGATGGAACTTCTTTGAGAGTGAGGCATTCATATGACTAAGTTCTTTAGGGGATGAAACAACTATATTAGGGGTTGATGAACCCTAATAACATAGACATTTAAGTTGGAGTTGATGTGCCCAAATAAATCTGTAACAGTTGCCCCCTAAAGTATGAGGTCGTAAATATCTATGTCGGGTGAAATGCTTTATCATGAGGATCGGAAGTTTCAAAATAGAAGGCGACCTGCATCAATTACAATACAATACATCATGATAATTTTATTTTTCTCATGAACTATCTAAGGGAGGCATTCCCATGCTCAACTTTTAAACTTTCATTACATGTACATAGATCAAATAGTCATCTTATGATTCTACATATATAGATTTGTGATCCATGATTAGGATGATCATTTGTGTAAAGCCTTGTACATTTGATTTGGTACTCCTAAATATATCGCAGCCCGAATGGATGAAATTATATTTGGGGTCTTCAATCACGTTCAATCTTCACTCAATGTACAAGTCTAACCATGTGGATAGATGTTCTGAAGTCGAACATGGAGAGACATTGCCTAATTACCAGCCAATGATGTAGTTGTTAACATACGCGAGAGGGATCACTGATAATGGAGATGATCCTAAAGGTACTACAGTACATTTCCCATGGTGTGAATAAATAATTTGATGTCGAACACCATGCAAAATCTTTCAGTCGAAGGCCGTTGATGTCAACCTATCGCCAGAAGTGAGAAACTTGCCATTGATGTATGCAAGCTTCAAAGCACTGAAAGGGTGTTTCTAAGTCAACTTCTTGGATGATGAGCCAATGTCAACAAGAAGCAACTCGTAGGAGGGCCTTGATGTATCCCACATCTACAACACGAAACAAAGTAATTGATTTTTGGAGATGAGAATCGATTGACGACACAAAGTTTAGGAATGGCGGTCATGAAAATGAAGGTTTATAGTATTGCAATGGATGAAGTTTTAACTGGATGACTTCTCTTGAACATATCGGTGACACTGATATGAATTGGTAGTGTTGACCCAAAACAAAAGTGATGGATGGTGTGATAGACCAATGGTATGATAACCATCAAACGGAAAGGCCCAACCCAACTTAGTCACAGAGATGAAGTGAAAGTGTCATGTTCAAGAGTGACTCGCTACCATAAGTTTTCATGAATTTTCCCATTTCCCCAATCATTGCTGACCAGTACCTCTTTATTTTTTATCAAGCTTGAGGAGGATAACATATGTTTGTTCTATAATTCACCCTTCAGGCAAACCCATCGCTATTTGATGTTTTAACGAGTCTAGCGATGGTGAAACTCGGTCTTGTCTAGATGGACAAGTTTGTCACTATTATGATATTTTAACGAGTTTAACGACAAAGATAACTCGGTCCTTTTCATGTTTAGAGAGTTCGAAAAGGGATGAAAAGAAGACTCTATAATTTATTTTTCATAAAATAATCTCTCAAGTCTGAAAAAGCATAAAATAGTACAAGAGAGATGTCATTTCCAATCCATTAACGAGCTGGAAAGGACAAGCGCTCGACAATATTTTCATGTCTAGAGAGTCTGAAAAGAGCTTAAAGAGGACTCCATTTTGAGGAACGAGTAGTGTCTAGGGTAGCAAATGGTTCCAATGATTTTGGAACTTCTCAAAACATGTTGATTGATGTGAAGAGGCTGGCTAATATGACCACTCATTGCAACGGTTTCTCAAAAAGGATAAACAACCAAGTGAAAGCGTATGATCGGCCAAAGGGATGGTGGCAATGTTATGAAAACAACCAAGGCTCATCCGATGAAAGAGGCTAATAGAATGGCAATCACGAGGGTTAAAAATCGAAATGGGTTCATTTTTACACAAGCTTGAACCATAGGGAACTATGCTTGGATTCAGTTTCATGTTTATACAAGCTTGAAATGAAAAAACTATGCTTGGATTCAGTTTCATTTTTACACAAGCTTAAAATGAAAAAAATATGCTTGAGATTGGTTTACACGCCCTCAACATGATGAAAGGGAGAGTCTCCTATAACCATATGGAAGTTGCTGCGGTGAAGCAGGACGATTATCCAACACCTTTTGGGCTTCATCCAGATAGATAAAGGTGAATGGGGTGATTCCCTTCACATAACCTACAGGGAATCTTAACTTTACCATTAGGTGCATGTCCCCCAAGCTTCATTACATTCACCTAAGTAGACTACTTATGGCTATCAAGTGGATGGAATGAAGGTTCTTTTACAAGATCAAGTGAAAGACTCGATTGGGATTTTACGAGATCTTAATCAAAGACTGGACTTGGAAATTGGGACCAGGGGTCCTTGTTTCATTGTTTAATGAGCTTGACACAAGACAAGGAACTCTGCTTAGATTCCTTGTTTCATTTTTTAACGAGGTTGACATAAGACCAGGAATTATCCTCATGGACTTTTTTCCTTTTTCAATGAGGTCGACACAGTAAAAGAACTATCCTCATATTCCTTGGTTTCTTTTTTTAACGAGGTTGACACAAGACAACGAACTATCCTCGAGAGCTGTTTCATTTTTTAACGAGGTTGACACAGTAAAAGAACTATCCTCATACTCCTTGTTTCATTTTTTAATGAGGTTGACACAAGACATGGAACTATCCTCAGACTATTGTTTCATTTTTTAATGAGGTTGACACAAGACAAAGAACTATCCTCGGATTCAATCACAACTCATAAGAGGTCATGAAAGAAAGATCTAGTTCCAATGCCCCCAGTACATGATGTTCAACATCATTGAATTGATCATCAGTTGATGTAGGTATGGAACAGGTTGCCACGTGATTAACCCGTGGTGGGGATGATACCATTGGTACAAATGGACCATTTAGGGATGATGGTTGACTAGGAGCTATATTTGGACCGGGGAATGAAAGCTGGTCAATGGTGACTATTCTGCCTTCATGCGGGAAATAGATCACTCGAAAGAGTGTTGAAACAATAGCTCCCATGCCATAAACATAGTCGCGCCCTAGAAGTAAATTGTAATCTAAAGGGCCTGGGACTACCATCATGTTTAGATAAACAGTTTTCCCTCCCAAAGTAATAAGTAACTGAGAAAGGATCCCTAATGGTCATTTGGTTCCTTTATTAAAAACCAATAGATTCTGTGTAATAGGCACAAGCAGTGGCGAACCAAGCTCTTGCCAAGCAGTTGAGGAAAGGATACTCACTGATGCACCTTCATATGTAATAGTGCCAGATACAATCATTTTACAAACTTGTACTATGATCTGGAAAGGCACATAAGAAGAAAGGTGGAATCTTGCCAGTCGATTCCAATCAAAGGAAGTGACTAGACTACTTGGAGGGGGTACCGTAGAAACGGGAGGATTAACGCCTTGAGTAACTGCAGGATTTTCTTCCTGTCTTGATGGAACATGCAGATTGCCCCCAATCTCATTAGAATATGAATAAACAAAAAGAACTTGAGTGGTATCATTTTCACTCTCTTCGGGAAAGGTACAATTTACTGAAGGTGAAATTGGGTCAACTTTTGCCTCGACCTGTTGATTTGGGTTGGGTATAGACTCATTGGCTTCACTTTTAGAGAGAGCGGGTTTGACCGACGACTAATTTTGGTCAGTCAATTCATCAACTAGTGAAGGACTTAGGGAACTTTTCTTGTGACTATATGGAAATCGATGTGGTGAAGTAGGATGGTTATCCAACACTCTTTTGGCTTCATCCAAATAGGGACAAAGGTGAATGAGGTGATTCCCTTCACATAACCTACATGGAAACTTGACTTTTCCCTTCTGTCCATGAACTTTACTATCACTAATTGATGGTATGTCACCAACATGATCTCCAAAGGTTGATGACATGGGATGATGTGAACGGGAAGACCATTCTTCTAAGATCTGAGGAATATCAGGACAATTTCGAAGAAGATGGTCTCCTGCACAAAGTTTGCATGGATATCGAACTTTGTGAGGCTTAATAGATAGTTTCTCATCAGATTTTGTATTCAAAGCAATGATTGCTTAGTTTCCCCTCTACTGAATGTTCTTCTTCTTCTTCTTCTTCTTCTTCTTCTTCTTCTTCACTTTCTTCTTCTTCTTAGCCACCTAGTTACTAGTACCAATACTTTCACTAGGCAAAGAGGAAGAAGGGGAGGAAGAAACAATCGAGGAAGAAGACAAAGGATCAACTTTAGGATCAATTGGAGGTTGATTTTTTCCAATTGGAGGTGTACTCGATTGCAGAGAAATCATGAAATTTTGAACCAAAGAGGTTGAAAACAACCATACTGGCAAGCCAATGGTAAATCCCGGAAGGGACAATGTAGCCATATATGGAGCACCAATATTTCCAAATGGAGGAAAAGGACTAGGATTCCCATCAAAAGGAATTCCTTGTTTGGTGGACTCCAGATTTGTCGTCATGTGTTTCAACTTAAGATCAACTAATTTTTACGACACTAGAACTTAACTTTGCTTTTTCATTTTTTAAGAGTCGAGAAAAAGCAAAAGATGACTCTAGTTGCTTTCATTGTTTAATGAGCTTGAAAGGACAAGCGCTCAGATGAACCTCTTCTTTTAAGGAGTCGAAAAGGAGAAAAAGTGACTGCTCTGGAGATACTAAGCAAGAGGGTTTACCAAACTAATCACAAAACTGCAATATACACCTTGGTGGTAAACTAAAGAGAAATTACCAAGGATTTACCGTACGACAGTCAGTCTTCCCGAATGCTATGTTTGGTGCATTGTGATCGGTAAGGCGACATACTCGAATTCCTAGGGATAAAGGATTTCAACCTATTGGGGTCTCCCACTATATATGTGACGGTACAAGGAGCACAAGTTCGTACTAACACTTATCGTATCAAAGAGGAGGAATCACCCAGCCTTTAGTGAAAATGACAACCACTAGGTTTAAAGATGTCGAAACACGTCTCTAGCCTAGACCTCTATATGTGTTTCGTTAAGTTCCAAAGCATTATTAGATTAATTGAGGTAAATTTTAAGTTGATCTTCTTTAGAATTTTCCTTTAAAGGTTCACCACAAGTTGTTTTACGAAATTCCTAAAAATGCAACTAGAATGAGAAGCACTCTTTCCATTTATTTCAACAATGAAAATCCTAGCTATGAGGGATAGAGCATACAAGTACTTATTGAAAAAACAACAAAGAGCACGAACTAATGCAATTCCCTAAACCATTCCTTTTTAGCACACAAAACTCAAACTCTAAAATGCAAAGTGCATGTATTTCTTTTCAGTTTTCCTTAATGTGAATGACGCAATAAGAAAAACAAATGCAAAACGATTCATAATTATTTTCACACAGAATGAAGATTGCTGCAATTTCTTTCAAAGAAAAAAAGGAAGACTTGTACGACACTTTCAATTTTCAAGAAATGATTCTTTTCGACACTTTGAATAAGAAACCAAATCGAATGCACAAAAATAGATTGATCAATTATCTTATGAAGGAAGACTTTACGACACTTCACTTTTCGACGAAAATGACGACTTTAGAACACTTTTCAATTCGACACGACAATCAATCAAAACTACTTTTCGACAATAAATTGCAAATGATAAACAAATACAAAAAAAAATTCAACAATCCAGTAAATGTGAGGTGAAACTAAGGAGATGAGAGGCTGATTTCAGAAATGAGACATCATTTATATCCACCAAGCAATCCAAAAAATACTGAAAATTAACAAAAACTTTAGCTCCTAGATGGGAAACTGATCTTCAAGAGATCATCGCACCCTAAAGAGGGACCAAGTGTGATGCAGAGCACTTTGTCGATGCAGGAATTGCAATGCATAGGAAGCCACAGTTAAGGATAGTGCGATGATTACAGGGAGCGATTCTTAAGGTGTTTTTGGCTCAAATTCGATTCAATTTTCAATGGATTAAACTTGACTTGAATAAACAACAGCAAGTAAAGTGTATTGGAATGTTCTAAGAGGCTACAAAGAGAAAAATTGAGTGTATCTAGGTCTAGGGGAGACTGAAAATAGAGGTGAAGTACCCTACCCAGTCTGTAGACAACATCTTGGCAATTCTAAAAAAAATTGAAAATTTTCCAGAAAAATACCAAAGCGTAGGTATTGACCTGGAAAAGTGGAAAACAAAGTTTCTGGGCCAAATAGTGTGCTCTGGAGCGCAGATCAGGGGTTAAAAAGTGTTTTTTT
>APFE031530681.1:0-104965 GCA_000404065.3 Pinus taeda
TAGGAAATCATAAAACCAATTGGCATCGAATGTTATATTTAGCGTTATGGGCATACTGAACATCAGTAAAAACTGTCACGGGCTTTACACCATTTCAAGTAGCTTTCGGCCTAAAAATAGTTGTTGAACTCCTACTCAGCACTACTACTGAACAAAAACGCCTGATATATCTCAATCAACTAGATGGAACCTGCTGAGATGTCGAATTGGCACTTGAGGCCCACAAGAACTGGGTAAAAGCCCAGTATGACAAAAATGTTAAGCGTTTGTCTTACCAACAGGGAGATCTTGTTTTTCTCCATGATAAAAAACATGACCTCTTGGGGGCAGGAACGCTTCAACCCTTATGGCTAGGCCCCTATGTAGTCAAGAAATCCCTCTCAAAAAGGGCATATGAACTTCAGGACTAGGAAGGAGTCCCGCTTGCTGAGCCTAGAAATGGGCTCTATTTGAAAAGGTATTATGCGTAGTATTGCATTCGGCATGTGCTTTGTAATTCTATGTATTTATAAGTTTTGCTTCCCTTTTCGATGATTGGATTGTTTTGGTATTTATTGGATTATTTGTCTCATACATCCTTCTCGTAATGCAGATGTCTTCGTTACCCTTAGCGTAGGTAGGATATGAGGATGGTTCCAATCATCACACACGACACATTGTATTAGTTTCTTATGTCATCTACACACCTGAGTCAGAACTGTTTTGTTCCGGAGGAGTCTTTCTGGGTACTGCCACCAACAATATTGTTGAGTAATAATTTCACTTCTCACTGAAGCATCATCAAGGGACATCTCCAATCTGGTGGTCAAGTTAGACTCTTAGTTAGTTGTTATGCAATTGAAAAATCGTTATCACATTCCTAATCTAATGTTGTTACGTCATTATTTAAGGGTATGACTCTTGGAATGTCAATTTGAAGTAATCACATATGAATAGATTCCTAGAGAATTTAATACGGTTGCTGATTCATTAGCAAACTATGTGTTAGATTGGAATCTGTCTCATTCACTATAGAAGCATGCATGAAAAGTAAAAATTTTACAGAGTTAAAATTTTTACAAAAACATTTAAAAAAACATTTATGTCATCAAAATACAAAAATATCTGTATATAGATATAGAAAAAATCCAATATTTTACATCGAAATATTCCAAAACTTAAATGTTTTAAGTACAAAATGGCTATGAAGCCTAGCAACAAACACCCATTTCCTACACCAAAACACCTGCTAAAAAGAGCCTACTACTCCTAGAATTCTAAAACCGCTCTAGCTATCCTCCGAAGAGGAACTAGAACACACTCAGGTACACTGATTGTGTGCTGCTGCATATGAGTGGGAATCTCCCTCATGGGGAGGGGGTGCAAACCCATGCTCAAGCCCTCTAGCTTCCTTAGAACCTCGCAAACACTATCGGCATCACCCCCCCAACAAGTAGTTGGCCTCCTCATCGCATATGGTGGTGCTTGCCTGCAGGTTGTAATGGCGCCACATCTATGCTAAGCATAAAGCTTCATGTCAGTACGTGTTCAGCCATAAAAACATCACTAAACATTCAAAAGCTAAAAAATACTTGCAGTACTTTCAAAAATCATTCTCACCTTGAGGACCCCAATTGGTCTTGGGTGACATCATCAAGTTAGGGTCACCAGTGAAGTCCATGCCCTCATAAGCATAGTGGTCAGATTGTCACAATTTGGCCACGAAGCCACTGGAAGAAATCTTCCTCGAAGAAATCTCAGATCAATTCTCCTCTTGTGTGATGATCAAATGATGACCATCACCCCTGTATCAGCTCCCTCGGATCAAAGGGACCTAAGCTAATCCTTGGGCACATAACAGGTACCATCTCAAGAATGAATGAGACAATGAGAGTACCATACCCAAAAGTTTTCTCGGTTCGAGTCTTGCATGCAACTAACTCTGCCTTCAATTGGCGAAGCACTAGTTCACACCAATTGAATATTTGTGGCTTGACATAGTCAATTGCAAGCAACATTTGGGCCTTTCTTGGAATGTGGGGACACTTTGACCCTTCCAACCACACAGTCAACCATAAAATGGCCCTCATATACCTAGACCTTATCCTCTCTATGGGGACTCTATTGCTAATAAGTCCACTCTCAGGGATGTAGTAGGATTGCACCAGCTCTAGGGTAGATCATGGATCAGGCCAACCCCTGATAAGGTTTTCTTGTGCCCCATGGCATGGTAGACCAGTTAAAAAGGATATGTCATCACGGTCAATAACCAGCTCATGATCTACAATCCTGAACACTTGCTCATGTTCATCCCAGCGCTGGATAATCCATCTCAATAAATCCTCCTGCCCTTTCATCAGCTCCAACTTTGCATACTTCAATAAACTGCAACGACACAAAGTAAGTATGCATGCTGGAACATTTTGCATCAACAATTCCTGGCTATCATGGGCCCATTCTCTCCATAGGCTAGTCATTATGTCCTAAAACCTGTGCAAAATAACCCTAAAATCAGTCAAAATTAGGCAATACAACTTCAGGAATCACTGCATGAGGTTTTAAATTGTGCCCTCAAGCTCTAACGCTCCCCCAAATGGTACACAGGGAGGATTAACCCCCTCCAACAGGTCGTATAGGGCATTTAACGCTCCCTACAGGCCTTCTAGAGGGCGTTATTGTGCAAAAACTGCTTTAGGGCACCTCAGATATGCAAGAATCCACCCCAAAAACTAATAAGAAAGGTTAATAAATGCATAGAGAAAGGTTTTGGCCTCTACCTAGGACTGATGGAACATCGAATGGTTTCCCGAATCTCTTACAATGGTCCATGGAAAATCTGCTCTTCTTTGGCTCCAAAATGCTCTCACGGTTATGAAATAGTGAAAATGGTGAATGTGAAATCTCAAAGAACTTCCTTGTATTTATTTTTGGAGACATGATTTTTTGAAATCATTAAAGAGGAAGTAGTCTATTCCCCATGATTTTTTATCATGCATGAACCCATGTGGATAGGAATAACTATTTCTTAATACTTTTTTCTATTTTTGATGAAAGTACACTCAGGAATGAAAAGCATTAAAGCACTGCATGCAATTCTCAATGAGCGCTTTTCTTTTATAGGATATTTTCTCGTTCTCAGAAAAACGAAAACTATAAAATCCACAAGTTTTTCATCACTGGACTCGTTAAGCACATATGATGATGGACCAAGCAACTCTTTTTTGCTTGTTTTCTAGCTCATTAAACTAAAAAATATCATAATAACATTCTTTTTAGGTGCTTTTTTCTCGATCATAAAACTGAAAAAATCCCAAGTTTTTTCTTTAGGTTCACTAAAAATTTATAAAGATGACCCGAGCATTCTTTTAAGTACTTTTCTCACTCGTTAAACTGAAAAATCCCGACCTTTTGTCACTAAGCTCATTAAAATCTATGACAACAAATAGAGAACTTTCTTTTTTGGAACCATGTCTCACTCTTAAATCAAAAAAATCCTTGAGTTTTTCCCATACTTCGGGCTCATTAAATCTACGCAGAAGGAATGAGTAGTTCTTTTACGTATTTTTCCTTGCTCAATAAATTGAAAAAGATACCTTGAGTTTTCTTCATTTCACTCGTTAAATTTTGATGAAGGTTTTGAGTTTGTCATTGCATGACTCATTAAAAATTCATGAGGAAAAATGATTTTAGTCCTTCTCCTCGTACTTGTAACAAAATGAGGTCAACATCTATTGAGCATAGGTTTCTCTTTAGCCAGACTCAATAGATTAACTCATGGAAAGGTAATCGATTCGGGTATACTATTCACCTTTTGTTGCACCTGGTTAACAACTATGACAAAGGAACCACCCTACAGTCGTTCTTTACGATCTTTTCAAACTCTCTAAATATGAAAATACCACTAATTTGTCTTGTCTGGACTCATTAAATTAAATAGAAAAGGTATAGAGTCACTCTTTTTTTATGATCCTTTTTAGATTCTCAAAACATGAAAAGATGATTGAGTTTGCCTGTCTGGACTCATTAAACTAATCAGATAGGGCATAGAGTCGCTCCTTTTGCAGTCCTTTTCAAACTATTAAAATATGAAAATATCAATGAGTTTATGCGTCTGGACTCATTAAACTAATCAGATAGGGAAAGTGGACAATACGACTGTATTAAGTATTAGAAAGCGTTGTTTGGCAGTAGTCATTCCCTTGAACATGGCACTCCCTCAGATAAACCTTCCTTGTGACAACCTCTCAAGATGAGTCCTACCATCCTATGAGTTTACCCTAAATAGCTTGATGTTCTTGCATCTCTATATCCTAACACTCTTTGGTGTTCATGAGTCTAGTGCTGCATGGTTAAAACCATTGTCATGCCTTCTATTGTTCAAGGGTTAACATTTTATTTCCTCCATCAACCCTTTAAGAATATACTGTCATCATGCCCTCTGTCGTTTAGACCCAATGCTCAAAGATTCCTCAAAAAAAAAATCATTCTTGTCATGTTTCGTGTCGATTGATGTAGGACACATTATTACCTACCTTTCGACAGGTATCTTCCTATCGACTTCAACACTCTATCTAGGAAGACAACCCAAAAACACATTTAGTGCCTTGGTACTTGTAGACATTAGTGGCAGGTGTTTTATTAGGAGTTCTCATTATTGGCTCCTGGTTAAGAGATTCTACAAGTGTTCAATGACAAAAACTTTTTTCACACTCACTAGATTGTATTGTGCAGCTTGGAGACCATCACCATTATTGATGGCCTTCCTTGCATCTATTGATGGTCTCCATTGTTGACTGGTAATCAGATGATTTTGTGCATGTTCGACATGAACACATATATTGACATGTATTGATCTATGTTGTTCACTGAAGTGGAAATCAAGACCTTTGGTAGAGGCTTGCATCACTCAACCTTGTTTCCTGTCCCAAATTGCGTATATTGTTTTTTGAAGATGGCTCATCAGAATGATCCTATTATGACACTGGATCTAAATTGTGCTTATTAACGACGAGCATCATCATATCTCTTTGATGAGAAAATCACTTTGACATAGCTATTGAGCATGGGAATGCTTGACTCAAGACATGATTTTAGTTATTTTATATATATGTGTGTTGTATCAGGTTTCTCGTACCACCCAAAGATCCGATCCTCTCTTTATTTTTGTCAAAGAAGGAAAATTACAGTTAAGTAAATTATTTTGGCCATCATCATAGCCTCTGATCTCACACTTTAGGGGGAATCTATTATACAACAAAATTACCCCATCATCAGCTCAGAGGGGAAAGACATGATAATTGAAGCAAAGACCAAGATCGCAAGCCTTGTTTCCACACTAACGCTGGCTAAACACTAACAATATTCTTTATAAATCTTCTCTATAAGACTAAGGGAGCATTAGTGACCCTAATAACTCTACTTTTTGTTTCAGGGACAACGTTAGTGGATCCCAATGACAATCTAGAGGTCAAAGGAGCGAATTGACTCATAAATATCTCTATATTCCCTCCTAAATCTACTCAGAAAAGCAAGGAAACATCTAAAGTTCGACCTATTTGTGGGATTGATAATCCTAATGAAGGAGGAAAATGGGAAAGAGGTCAAAATCATGGAAACATCATTGTTTTATATTAAGAGACTCATGGAAGAACTTGGCAACCCTAACTCGAGTGCTACATAAGCAAAGCTAGGGCTATGGTGATAGAGGTCAGATCATTTGAAAGGATAGATTACTTGATTGTTGAGCATAGTATCAAATCTAAGCATAAGAAGTTGGTAAGAAGGGAGAGAGAGAGAGGAGATGGAGGGGTAAGGGAAGGCTGTTACAACAGATGGCTGTAATCACTCTTCCAACATTGATATAGAATTGCAGTTGTACTGTCTACTCCATGGTGTTGGTACTATCATTCATTTACTTTTTTGTCTAATACCTTTTAGCATAAGTAGCTTAATTATGAGTAACTAGATTTCTTTTATATATGCATGTATTAGTCATGAAGGTTGTATGTTTTTATTCTTGCCTCTTCTATGTCGAGGACTTGATTTGGAGCTGTCTTAAGGGACTTCCACCTAGCTACATTGTGCTCTCCAACAAATCTACATGGAGGCTTGAGGTAATGAATCCATCCTACTTTGATAGTTAGTTAATGTTTATGGAAATGCATGTAGCTTTTTGACAACTGCAGATAACCTTATAGTCTGCCAAGGGTCCTTGAGGGTATCTCCATTCTCCATACACCATGCATTTTATCCTATATCACCCAACCTTCTATGTGTGTTATAGAAATTTTTGGGCATTGCAACCCCAATCATAAATGTCCATAAAATGAGGGCTCCTAAGTCCCTAAAAGTGTTTCTTCACTACCAAAAGGAACAAGGTCAGTTGATTACATCATCTCCCAGAAGTTCTCCACAGAAAACTGCTCAGAACTGGTCAAAACTAGACCATACAGAATGCCCAGTGCAGAGGGTGCGATGCATACTACCTTCCCAGTGTAAAAGGTGTGATGCATAGTGGATGGCCCCTCTGCGGGGTGTGATGGGTGAGAATGGACAAATGGCAGGGACAGTTTGCGAGGTGGAGGATCATAGAATCTTCCAGAAACTTCCCCTTTGACACTTGCCTCTCTGATTTCGCCCAGGGATGAGTAAGAGATCATCAATGTCCAAGTGGAATCAAGAACTATCAGAGAGAGGACACTAATAAAAATCCCAAAAGCTGACTCACCCCCCTACAATCATCTATATATGGATCCCTCATCACAAAAATCCAAAGGCTGGAATCTTGTATCTTGTAGAGAAGTGTTGTTGGTTTTATGGTGTAACATCATAGTGTTGGGTGATCTAAGCTTTACTTGAGGTGAAGAATGGCTATCTTGCTAGAGGATGATGCTGGGTCAGAACAATTGGTTGTAATCCTCTTGCTATTCTTGATATTAATAAAGCTATTCAAGTTTTCCTCCACATTCTTGTATGTTTTATTATATATGAATTTGTGTGGTCAATACATATCTGGTCCTGTGTTGTTTATGACTATAGATCTCTGTTCTTCACTAGTGTTATGCTACTTTGATTCCATAGGCGTTCTCTGAAGCTGTGTAGACAAAGAAGGAGTGGCAAAGATCTATCGAGAAGGAGAGGAACCAGGCAAGGAACCGAGTGCAAGACAAAGGTTGGTGCCCTTTGTTCCCCTCTTGTCTATTTTTCATAAAGGAAAGCTGAAGAAGTTTTAACTTGTTTGTTTCTAAGATAGCTACTAGTCTTAGTGGGAATAGAAGCTGTAAGTGGACACTATTCCCGGTAACAAAATGTTGACTCTGCTTGGGAGCGAATAAATTATTTTCTGGTCTATTTTTTTTTGTTTTATAAACTTACAGACAGAGCCTGAAGTCAAGCCAACTAGCCTTTGAACTGCATTTGCTATGAAAGTACAAAGTAAATCAATGCTGCTTCAGTCTATCTTCGGGTTCTGTTTATAAATTGAAAAATTGATTTGCAAATACTCTAATTGTCCTAGTGGTGGCTCTAGTAACCTCCTTAGATCAACCCCTACGATTTATATTTACTGAACATCACTTACTCGGCCTAAATCCCTGAACTGAATTGCAAATTATGATCAAATACTGGATAAATGTCTCGCACTGGTACCATCGCACCCTCTCTTCAAGGTAGTATGTATGCATTGCACTTCCTGTGTGCAGTAGGTGAGATGGATACTAGATTCCCTGTGTGACAGGTGCGATGGTCAGAGAAGGATAATTTTACCTTCAGACTTTGGTTTTTTTTCATTATTTTCAGTACTATTCAGGAGTTTTGCTATCTGTGGTCAGTATATCTTTGTGGAAACCATCTTCTCTTCCATCATTTTTCCTCCATTGTGCAAAGAATTGTAAGTGTTTTTATGTATTGTGCGCCATTTTCAGTTCTCTTTTACAAAGAAGTAGCATAATCAGACTGTCGTTTCTTAATCTGAAAGTGTCGTAAGTGTCGTTTTTAGTTATAGAAGAGAATCCCATTGTTCTTGATAGTCGATTGTATTGTTACTCTGGTATGTGATTTGAATTAGTAGTTTTTCAAGTGTCGAAAGTAGTTTTCATTTTGAAATCGCAAAGTGTCGTCCTTATCTTCACTTCATTTTGAAAAGAAATTTGTTAGTATTGTCACTTTGGAAAATAATTCAGATTTTCACTTAGTGTTCTTCTTGTCATTCATACATTAAGAAGGCTAAAAACAAATACATGCATGTGCATTTGCATTTAGACTGCTTGGTTTGATTTAGGACAGTGCGTGTGTGCTCCGTGCTCTTTGTTAAAAGACCCTCAGTTCTCTTTCCTTAGTACCTAGGATTTTCATTGCAAAAGAATATTAAACGATTTTTTATCATCTTAGACTGCATTTTAGGAATTATATACATACATCACGCGATGAACCTGAAAGGCAATTTTTTAAACAAGATAAACCATCAAATAAATTTAATGAACCTAACAATGCTTTGGAACCTAACACACAATATCTAGAAGTCTAGGCTAGAGACATATTCCAGTGTCGTAAAGCCTGGTAACTGTCATTTTCATTGTTGGTTGGGTGATTCCTCCTCTTTGAGACGACAAGTGCCAGTACAAACTTGTGCTCCCACGTACCGTCGAGTATATATTGGGAGACCACAATAGGCTATATCCTTTATCCTTAGGAAGCTGTGTCTGCCTCCCTATCAATTGCAATGCACTGAACACAGCATTCAAGAAGATTGAATGCCATACTGTAAAAGGTATTCTACAGTTTTGCGATTGGTTTGGTAACCCCTCTACCTAGATTTCTAGAGTAGTCTCTTTCATTCCTTTTCAGACTCCTTAAAAGAAAAGGTCCATCTGAGCACTTGTCACTTCAGGCTCAATAAAAATCAAAGGTGACTAGAGTCATCTTTTGTTTTTTCTCGACTCTTAAAAATTGAAAAAACAAGTTGTGTCAAAGCGTCTAAAAATTATTTTAATCGGAATAACGTCACTATTCCCTTGTTGGTTTTGGAAATTAGTCTCCCTTCATCGCAAGTTCCTATAGAATCGCTAGGAAATATTTTGGATAGACTAGATATGTCTGAACAACCATCGACATCCAAGACTGTGTCATATGATGCAGCAGCAACAGAACCTCCTGTTGCTACTCCAACAATGTTCGCTGGTGTACCATCTGTCCCAACAAGTTATCAACAACAAGCTGGAGTCCAATCAGGGACTGTTTCGACAACATGGTTAGTTCCCATTTCTTCATCTGGATTCTCATCTGGTATTTATAATTTTGAAACTCAACAAATTGATCCAATGTGTCTTCAAAGGCCAATATACCCTTTAAGTATTGGATTGCCACCATATGGGGGGCAGTATGCCTTTTCATTGTTCCCTCCTGGAGAACAACCATATGGGAGTTTACAACAAAGTTCTGGTCAAACTGGAATTACATCCAGCGGTTGGGTACCAATACTACCTCAGCAACCAAGGGTTGCATATTCAATGCAACCAGTCCACCCTGTGTCAAATATTCCCACTATACCTACTATGGTGACTTCACTGCAAGTACAAGTGCTACCTGTTGTATGTCAACCCCAAGCTTCTCAGGTTGAAATACAATAGCCTCTCGTCTCAACGATTTAATCACAACCTCAGGTTAGTGCCTCCTTATCTGGAGCGACTCAGGCTCAAATAGGTACTATGACTCCTCATCTTGGTCAATCATCTAGTATTGGACAACAACAAATGGTCCAACAACCATGGCTGGTTCAATATCAACAACCGTAATTCCAACAATCATATCAGGGACCTGAGCAACAAGTCTTTGTAACTAATGGGAAACCACATTTCCAAGGCATTTATCAACAACCATACTATAATGGTTATACCCATCAACCTTATCAAAGTTACCGGCATCAAATACATTATGCTGGTATGCAAAGACCCACTTCTCAGGCGATTCCATCTTATCTTGGGTATGGTTCACCTAACCTGAATCAACAGTTGCCCTCTGTAGCAACTCTAGAATTACCAGATCTAAATCGATTGACGAATGATCCAATTGCTTATGCCCCTTCGTGGTTGGCGATTCCACATAAACTTCTGTCAGATATTCCTAAATTTAATGGAAATCCTGGTGAAGACCCATCGAATCATGTGATGACCTTTCATCTATGGTGTTCATCAAACACTCTCAATGATGATTCGATCAGGCTTCGCCTTTTTCAGTGAACGTTAACTGGTCCGATAGCAAAATGGTATATCAAATTGCCTAGAGCTTCGTTTGACAACTTCACTACCCTAGCCACAACCTTTTTAACCCATTTTCAGTTACCCATAAGGTATGAAATGGGAACAAAGCTTCTTACCAATTTCAAACAAATGACGACCACTCACATATCCGATCATATTCATGAGTGGAAACGTCGGCGTAGAATGGTAAAAACATATGTTCCTAATCAACTATCGGCTGAATGGTTTATTAAGTCATTGTTACCTTCTATTACACAAGATGTGGCAAAGGGAGGAGTCATCATTGAAGAGCAAGTTATTACTCGTGCACAATATCTAGACTTGATCTATACACAGTATAGCACGCTCTACGATAAAATCCTTGATGCTCCTAGACCGGATTTTTCTGTTCCTACCCCTCCTAAATCAAACAAAGACTCTCATGCTGGCGATGGCGTGATAGGTATGACTAGCATGAAAACCATAAAGGCTACGTCAAAGAAGGCTTGTATGGTTTCAAGTCAAAATGAAAATGAAGAACTTCTCGCCTTGGAAGTAAATGCCGTGTTGATTGACAAATGCAAAGAAACCAAGCAACCGAGAGGCAAGAAGAAAAAGAAAGGGAAGAAGAAGAAACAAGAGGAGTCATCTCAACCCAGGAACAAATCTGGTTGCTAGCGACAATACTTCCTCATCCCGAGTGCTTATGTTGTCCATTTCAAAACAACAAAATGATGCTTTGATATCGACAAGGAATAAAGATTATGAAAATCCACAGATGTCGAACAACAAGGCTATAGATCAACCTAGTAGTTCGACAACAACTTCGACCGAAGTTGTGCCACCCATCATTCCTGAGCTAACGATAAAGCTGCCAAAGGGAGTAGTACAAAAATCAACATTTAATCCTCATGCCAGAGCAGCACAACATTATAATATAGTGGAGGATCTGGCCCAATCGCCATCTGCTATGTCGACACTTGAGGTATTGCAAAATTGCCCCTCCTAAAAGAAAGCTTTATTATCAGCGATAGGTGGGATTGACCCAGTGGATTACAATCTTGTGGCCTTTGATCACAAAGGATATGACCCTCAGTTACCAGCTCAACTAGCTTTCCTTATTCAAGTAAAAGCCCTCAACAAAACTGTTCATTGAACAATTATTGATGAGGGGGCATCTACATATATTATGTCAATGAGTTGTTGGAAAAATTTATGCTCACCGCCCTTGTTGCAATTGTCGATGACATTAAAAGCATTTTATGGATGAACATACACCCCATAATGGGATATTGAGTAACTTGCAAGTCGAACTAGGGGGAAACAGTAGAAACTGATGTTGAAGCTATCGACGGAAATCTCGATTAAAACATCCTACTGGGAAGGCCTTGGATATATGCTATGGCTACTGTTGTGTTGACGTGCTTCAGGAAGATTGGATTTCCCATCCAAGGAGGAATCGCAATCATCGACCAACAAACATTTCTCCCCAACAGTTCACAAGTTACGGGAAGCATTCCGATGATCCACAAAAGCTCTCAGTCACTTCAAAATATTGGAGTAGGTCTCCTAAAAGACCCTTCCTTAATGGGGACTTTTGCCCTTCCGCCTCCGAGTAAGCTGGAAGAAGTGGCCATAGTGGAAACTTGTCACATGAGATCTTCTACATCAAAGAAGATGAAGAAGAACTCAGAAAATTTTGATAGTGTGGATCATCGCAAGGTATTGCCTCCAAGCCCTACCATAGCTGCATCATCTTATGATCAATTCAGTGATGTTGTACATTATGTACTGGGGGCATTGGAACTAGATCTTTCCTTCATGACCCCTTATGAGTTGTGATCAAAGGTCGCCATGAGGATAGTTCTTTTACTATTTAAACCTCATTAAAAAATGAAACAACTCCCTTTCCAAATCAACCCTTTCAAAGATCTCGAAGATAAACCTTCATTCCAACCACCATGTTGAATGAAATGAAGCCTAGGGGGCATGCAACTCGATTTTCATTATTATGCTGGGGGCATGCAAACTTATCACGAGCAGTGTTACCGCTCAGTTCAAGCTCATTAAAAAATAAACCAGGCCACGAGCAGTGTTACGACAGGGTTCAAGCTTGTTAAAAAATAAGCCTACCATGAGCAGTTTTAACGCAGAATTCAAGCTCGTTAAAAATTAAACATAAGAAATGAGAAAATGTTTCCCCCAGAGTTTAAGCTCATTAAAAAATGAACCGATCCCTGTTAAATAACCATTTTGAATGCATTATCATCAGCTTTTGAGCCTTGGTCGTGTTCTCATCATCACCTCCACTCTGTTTTATCTGATCATACACATCCATTTGATTGTTTACCCTTTTTGAGGAACATCTACAAAGAGTGATTCTGTTAGCCATCCTTGTGACATTGCTGTGATTGGAAAATTCCAAACCTTACTTGGAATCAGCTGCTACCCAAAATCATCACTCGTTCCTCGAAAAACGAGTCTCCTTTAAGCTCTTTTCAGCTGACTTGCCAAATATGAAAAGATTGCCAAGTGATTAGCCTCTCCGGCTCGTTAAAGTTATCGAAAGTGTTATCCCACTAGATTTTAATCTTTTTGGACCTGAGGGATTATTACACAAAAAGATCAAGCGCTTGTCTTGTTCGGCTCATTAAAACTATCGAAAATTCATCCCTTTCGTATTATTTTACGTTTTTTCAAACTTAAGGGATTATATGACGAAAAAGAATCATTGGAGTTTCCTTTCTGTCCCTTTCAGACACTCTAAAATTGAAAAGGACTGAGTTGTCTTTGTCATTAAACTCGTTAAAACCAAATAGCGACAAACTTGTCCAAATTGACGAGAACGAGTTTCACTATCACTAGGCTCGTTAAAACATAGCAACAGGTTTACCCGAAGGGAGAATTATAGAACAAGCATATGTTATCCTCCTTAAGCTTGACAAAAATAAAGAGGTACTCATTAGCAATGACTGGGGAAAATTGGGAAGAAAACTTGAAGAAACGTTATTGGTAGCAAGTTGCTCTTGAACATGACACTTTCACTCCGCATCCGAGTCGGGTTGGGTTGTTCCATTCACTAGTCGTATCACCATTGGTCTGTCACACCATCCATATTTGGGGTTAACGCTACCTATCCATCATCAGTGTTGCCGGTATGTTCAAGAGAAGTCGCTCGTAGAATTCACCTATGCCTCATCCGCTGCAATACATTCATGCTCCATTCTTTCATGACCGCCACCCTGAACCCTGTATCATCAGATCGTTTTCACCTCCAAAATCATTTGCTTGGTTCTGTGTTTTAGATGTAGGATTCATGAAGGCCCTCCTACGACAGGTCACTTCTTGTCGACATCAGCTCATTATCCAAGAAGTCGACTTAGGAACAACCCCTTTCAGTACTTTGAAGCTTGCATGCCTCAATGGCAAGTTTCTCACTTTCCGTGCAGGTTTACATCAATGGCCTTCGATCGGAAGATTTTGTGTGGTGTTTGATGCCAAGTCCCTTTTTCACACCATGCAAATTGTAATGTAGTACCTTGAGGATCATTTTCATTATTGGTGACCCCTCTCACGCCTATTAACAACTTACATCATTGGCTGGTAATCAGGCGATGTCTTTCCATGTACGACTGCAGAACATTTTCCACATGGATTGACTTGTACTCTAAGTGAAGATTAAATGAGTTTTGAAGACCCTGGATCTAGTTTCATCCATCCGAGTTGTGATATATTCATTAATATAAAGGCATCAAATTTACATCATTTCCGAACAGATTATCATCCAAATCAAAGGATGATAACTTCGTCCGAATTATTAGTCTGCCACACAAACGATTGTCTGTCCTATGTACATGAAAATGAATTTATAAATCTAAGCATGGTAATGCCCACCTCAGATAGATCATGAAAAATATTATGAAGATAATGTATTGTATTGTATCTTGTTACAGGTCGCCTCCCAGCTCGAAAAAACTTCGGATCCTCATGGTAAATCATTTCACCCGACATCAAAAGATTAACGACCTCATGATTTAGGGGGAAATTGTTATATACATTTTTGGGCACTACAACCCCAATCATAAATGTTCATAAACTGAGGGCTCCTAAGTCCCTAAAAGTGTTTCTTCACTACCTAAAGGAGCAAGGTCAGCTGATTACATCATCTCCCATAAGTTCTCCATAGAAAATTGCTCAGAACTGGTCAAAACTAGACCATACAGAATGCCCAATGCAGAGGGTGTGATGCATACTACCTTCCCAGTGTAAAAGGTGCAATGCATAATGGATGGCCCCTCTATGGGGAGCGATGGGCAAGAATGGACAAATGGCAGGGACAGTTTGCGAGGTGGAGGATCATAGAATCTTCCAAAAACTTCCCCTCTGACACTTGCCTCTCTGA
Organism: Pinus taeda; assembly: GCA_000404065.3. NCBI lineage: Eukaryota > Viridiplantae > Streptophyta > Pinopsida > Pinales > Pinaceae > Pinus > Pinus taeda. The sequence goes on from APFE031530681.1 coordinate 14,617, forward strand.
TTTTGCCCAGGGTTGAGTAAGAGATCATCAATCTCCAAGTGGAATCAAGAACTATCAGAGAGAGGACACTAATCAAAATCCCAGAAGTTGACTCACCCCCCTACAATCATCTATATATGGATCCCTCATCACAGAGATCCAGAGGCTGGAATCTTCTATCTTGTAGAGAAGTGTTGTCGGTTTTCTGGTGTAACATCATAGTGTTGGGTGATCTAAGATTTACTTGAGGTGAAGAAGGTCTTTCTTGCTAGAGGATGATGTTGGGTCAAAACAATTGGTTGTAATCCTCTTTCTATTCTTGATACTAATAAAACTATTCAAGTTTTCCTCCACATTCTTGTATGTTTGATTATATATGCATTTGTGTGGTCAATACATATCTTGTCTTGTGTTGTTTATGACTATAGATCTCTATTCTTCGATAGTGTTATCCTGCTTTGATTCCACAGGTGCTCTCTGAAGTTGTGTAGAAAAAGAAGGAGTGGCAAAGATCTATCGAGAAGGAGAGGAACCAGGCAAGGAACCAAGTGCAAGACAAAGGTTGGTGTCCTTTGTTCCCCTCTTGTCTATTTTTCATAAAAGAAAGCGAAAGTAGTTTTAACTTGTTTGTTTCTAAGATAGCTACGAGTCTTAGTGGGAATAGCAGCTCGAAGTGGACACTATTCCCAGTAACAAGGTGGTTGGGGATTGGCTTTTGGAGAGTGATTCTACCCTTATTCTATTGTAGTGAGTGGTTATTATCTCATGCATTTAGGGTGTAGTGATTGGTTATTATCTCATGCATTTGAGGCGATTGGAGGTGCATATTGTGATATGGAAAGGACAAGTCAATAACTTGGAGGAGTTTTTCTACATGATCAACTACCATTTATGGTTGTAATCTCCTTCCATTTATATTAATGCCAAGAATTGATTGTGTTCCTATTTCTGATGTTGTTATTTCATATATTTCAATACCATGTTGATATATTGAATGAACTATTTATATGATATTGCATAGATCTCGTAGTACCTTGGCTTGTGTTATCTAACTATGAAGGTTCTAATTTTGGCATTCATAGCTGGAATTGGAGCTTCCAAGCTAAAGAAGGAGCAAAGTGTGCGAAGGATTCTAGGTAGGCATCACTCTGTCATCTATTTAATTTAAGGAAAATAATTGTGTTCCTTATCTCTCTATTGTTCTAGGTTAGCCACCGAACTAGGGAATATACTTTTTTCTACAATTGTAAATCCCATATAACAATGTGTAACTAGAAATGGCTTACAATAGATGGAATTCCTTTTCTTCATGGAGTTGATTACACACTCTAGAGGGTGAGATTTGAAGTGTATGTATTGAATCTTGATTTGAATATTTTTATTTCAATAGAGTATGATATGAAGGATGAGTTTGATGATAAAATAAGTTGTATCATCTTAAAAGGGCTATCAAAAACTAAATTTGATAATGTAAGGCATTGTGAGACAACAAAGAAAATGTTGGACAAGTTGTAATGCATTTATGGAGGATAAGACTTTTACGTTCTAGAAAAGGATCAAGCGCACTCTTTCACTCATGATGAATTTCCCTTAAGGAGATGCAATCCTCAAGTAAGTTACTCTTTAGTGTCTGCAAAGAAATGCAACACTTGTTCACTAGATGTTCATGTGAAGCTTAAGATAAAAAATATAGCAATACATGTAGTAGTGATAAATAATATTGTAAATTCATAGAAATAGCAGATCAAGACTTTTCTTAGAAAGAATGCGAAATAATTTCTAATAATAATGAAAATGCATCAATCAACCTAAAGAGACAACAAGAGGAAGTCAAAAAGGCAAATGAAAAGTTGACAAACTAGCTACAAGATGTTAGGTTCCTATAATACTATTGTAGCCTCGTTATTGTTATTGTTAGCATAGCCCCATTATTCTTAATTTTGTTCGAATGTAGCCCCCATATTGTTATTGTTGTTCCCCATAGAATCCAATTATTATTATTTTTGTGCCATTACATTATTAATGTTTTGTAGGATATGATTATGTTGTGACTCCTTAAAGTCTTATATAGTTTAGGGAGGTCTTGTCATTTGTATCATCCAATAATTTTTTATTACTGAGATGTAAATGAGGTTTCCCCTTCGAAGAGGTTAATTCTCAAGTTAGTTATTATTATTATTTTTTTTTTGATCTAGTTCCATAGCATTTGGTATGAGTGCTTTGGATTCTAGGGTTTCATTGCCTCAAATAGGTCGTATTGGAATTTTCTCTGTAATGTTTTTCTATGAGGCTTCAGAAGATAATATTTATACTACTTGGAGCCAAACTCTTGGTGAAATTTGTGTAAAAAGTTGATTTCTTGTTTCACTATAGTTTTGTATATATTGTGAGAAGAAGTAAGGACTTCTACATGCTCTAGAATTCAATCTCAATCACGTGTCCCAAGACACATTGTCATAACCTTATTTTTAATAATTAATATTATATTAAAATTACATAAAAAGTGACTAAAATTGCATGAAATTTAGTTTATTTTCTATAAATGTTACACCCAAAGGTTAAAATAGTGACATGTGGTATCACATACAAATTCACTCTACTGAACTAATCCATAATGAGGTCATTGTGGGAGATTTGGCATGACTTTAGCTTAATGATCCAATCTTGGGATGACTTGTGGGGTTGGAAGGAACAATCATAGGTCTACCACTAAATGAAATTGAAGACCTTGGGTGGCCAAAATTGTAGGATACAACAATTTCAATATCAAGCTCCAAAAAGAAAGAAAAAAAAGTGTGTATTTTTTAAAATTTGCATAAAGTTTGTTTGAAAGGGAAATTTTGACTAAAGTAATTAAAAGGGAATAGTAAATCATATATGTCATTATTTTATTTCAATATTCCTTGAATAAAAAATATATATACTCTGAATAAGGAACCAAAAATCTCTACTATGACACATGAAGTACAAGAGTAAATGCAACGTGATATATTAAAATTACGAGCTCACGTGCCACAATTTTTTCTCTCATAAAGAGTAACCAAAAATGAATTGGAAGTGATGATGAATTTTAATATGGATGGTTTAGAATAAAAAATAAAAGTAGATATGGAAGGTTTGAAGAATGGTTTAAAAGCATATATGGAAGGTTTGAAGGAAGTTTTGACAAAGTTTCTACAAGAGATGCTTCCTAATGGTGACAAGGTATTCCATGAAACGCATCACGAGAACAAAATGAATGTTAATCATGATTTTATAGACTCTAGATTTGGGTTGAAGACCAACCACATTCCAAATATTGATATGAGGGAGTTTTATGGCAAGGATCTGGTAACATGGATACTACAAATGGAGAAATATTTTGATCTTCATGATGGGAAACACACACAAAAGGTATGCAATGCATCTTTATATTGAGAACCAAATTCATTTGCATGGTATCGATCGCTTTGTTCTCATAAAATACTTGCCACTAAGTCGATTTTTATGAACTAAATGATAGCACACTATGAGAATACAAAGAGAAACACCTTCTTCATCCAATTGATAAATCTCAAAAAAAAGGGTTCAATGGTGGAGCATATCGAGGAATTTCAAATATTTAATATCATGGTAACAGATAATCAACAGGAGAATACGATTGATGCCTTCAGGACTTTAAATGATAAAACCAAATGTGAGGTTCGCTGTTGGGAACCTAATTCATTAGAGATGATATTCTGGTTGGCAAGAAAAGTGAAAAGAAAAATTGTGGGAACAAGGAAGTATATCACTCACAAATATAAGATGGAAGTGTTGCTACTCCTAGCCTCCCACAACATACAAGGTTGAAACCACAAAAACTGGAGTAAAAAAAGAGAAAAAGGGCTTTCTTTCAGTTATGATAGAGAATATACTAAAGTTCATATTTATGTTGAGAAGAAATTAATTTACATAAATTGCTAAGAGGAGGAACAAAAGGAACAAGAAACATCAAAAGAAGAGAACATACACCAAGAGACTACCCTAAAGAAAGAAGAAATGAATCCAACTATATCATGTATGCATTGGCAAGAATTACCACTCCTCAAACTCTCAAGGCAGAATGATATATCAAGAGGAAAAAAGTAATAGTGTTGATTGATTCATTTAGTACCCATAGTTTTATTCATTGTAAGATAACCAAGAATTGTATTGCTTTCTATATCCATCACCAAAGTGTCAAGTGATGGTTGCAAATAGAGGAACTATAAATTACTCTAGAAAGTTCCATGATATCAAGCTAACCATGGGGAAAGATGTGTTAAAAATTCCAATTCTTTCCATTCGAATGGGTGGTGTTGATGCTTTATTAGGATTCCAATGGTTACAATCTTTGGGGACGATAACTTTTAATTTTCAAGAACTTTTCTTGAATTGTTTCTGGGAAGGAAAGAAAATTTAATTAAGAGGTGTCACAGGGAAACCAAGGAAGATAATAAAACCTAATGGCATAAAAAATATTTTAAAGAAAGAACAATGGGGAATAATTGCACACTTATGCTCACTACAGTTTCAAACATCAAAATCATCCATTTCTCTGTATCTCCAAAAAGTCTTCGACAATCATTCCATGTTATTTTATACTCCCAAAGGCCTCCCACCTATTCATGACTATGATCATGATATTCACTTGATTCTAGGAAATGTTCCTCTAAACATCAAGCCTTACAGATATCTCTATGCCCAAAAGAGTAAAATTGAACATATGGTTGGAGAAATGCTAGAGGCTGGTATAATTCAACCTATCCAAAGTTCTTTCTCTGCTCCAATAATATTGGTGCACAAGAAGGATGGATCTTGACGTATGTGTCTGGATTATAGGGAGCTCAAAAATATCACTATTAAAGATAAATTTCTCATTCATTTCATTGATGAATTTTTGAATGAATTACATGGAGCAATTTACTTCACCAAGTTGGATCTTCATTCAGGATTTCATCAAATTAGAAAGAATACCGAAGGCATTTTGAAAACAACATTTAGCACTCATGAAGGTCATTACAATTATTCATACCTTTTGGCCTTATTAGTGCATTGTCCACATTTTAAGGTTTGATGAATTCTATTTTCAAACCCTTTTTTAGAAAATTTGTGTTAGTACCTTTTAATGATATACTAATCTACAACAAGTCTTTGAAGCATCACCTTCAACATGTTGACAGGGTGTTCATAGTGTTGGAGGAGAAACAATTATATGAAAAAACCTCCAAATGTTCTTTTAGAGTACATGAGGTAGAATATTTGGGTCATATTATATCTCATGAAGGTATTAAGGTAGAACCTAAAAAATTTAAATCCATTAAAGAATGGATAATCCCCACAACCGTAAAGAATCTCCAAGGATTTCTCAGGTTGACAGGGTATTATCACAAGTTTGTTAAGAATTAAGGGAGAACAATAGTGCCTCTAACAACGCTACTGAAGAAATATCAATTTTATTAGACTTTGGAAGAAGCTAAGATCTTTGAACATCTTAAAGAGGCAATGTCCCAAGCATCGGTCTTGGCTACACCAGACTTGACAAAAACTTTTATTGTGGATTGTGATGCCTCAGAAAATGGAATTGGTGTTGCTTTAATGTAAGAAGGAAGACACATTTATTTTGAAAGTCATCCAATCAAGTAAAAGTATTTACAAAACCCTATTTGTGAGAATGAAGTTTTGGAAATACTACATGCACTAAAGCAATGCCGAACTTACCTAATGGGAAGACACTTCAAGGTAAAAGAATATCATGATAGTCTTAAATATTTTTTGGAACAAATATTATCTTTAGAAGAGTAGAAAAAATGGATCACAAATATTTTGGGTTATGACTTTGAAATTATCTACAAAAAAGGGAAGAAAAATGTTGTTGCAGATTCACTCTCAAGAAAGGATAAGGAAGTGGAAGCATTTCTCTATGCCATCTCTATTATCCTACCTAATCAAATAACTAAATCAGGGGATGAATGGAAGTATGACGAAGAGGTATGGACACTCATTGAAAAGTTGCAGCAAGATACCAGTACATCTAATTGTGGAAGAATGATTCATGATGGCAAAAAAGATCACTTATATCTACATAATAATTCCTAACTCAAATAAAAGATTCTTTTCGAATTGCACACCTCCTTTGTAGGAGGGCACTAAAGATTTTTAAAACATCCATGGGGTCAATAAGGATTTTTTATATGATGGCCTTAAATTAGATATACAGAAGTTTGTGGTAAAATGTTTGGTTTGCCAAAAAAATAAACTTGAGAAAATTAAAACACAAGGTCTGTTGCAACCTTTAGAAAGTCAAAGTTAGCATTGGGAGGATGTTGTTGGGCATGGAATCCCCGCACAACATGTTTTGGGGCTCAAAGCCCAAGTTTTGGTCAAATATATTATAAAGACTCTGTGACTTGCAGGCATCGAGTGCAAAGTATAGATTGAGTCATAGGGTTGTCTACCCTAAAGTATTGTAATGGAATGTAAAGCCCTGTCAACCTACCCATGGTCCGTAGACCATGGGATTGTATAAATAGAGTGAGGCTCTAAATTGGAAAGGGAGCAAAGTAGGAAAATAGAAAAAGATGCATGGGTCAAGAATAGAGTAAGAGTCTAAGTGTATTGGAGGTTAGTAGTAGGAAGAGGCTTTGCATCTGAGTGCGCAGAGGCCTAGTAGATTCCACAGTTGAGTCTGTGGACACCTACAACTAAGTGCTAGGGTGGAGTCGATTCTATAATATGGATTGAAGATTAATAAAGAAAAGTTGGTTCCTATTTCTATGTCTACTTTGCATTACCTTCTTGAAAGTTATACTATTTTGTTTATCACGCGCATTGATATAATTGATGGATACGCTATAACAATCACTAGTTTTACACAAACACATTAAGTAATTGGGTAATAAAATATTAAATAGAAAGGAAATTAGGTATAATATGGGTTGCGCCCGGAGTAGGGAAACGCAGTAGGAGCCTCATAGGTTACGAAGGAATAATAAGGGCACGTAGCGATGTACGCCTAGGGTAAATCCACAGACCTCTAGAAGCTCATCAGACATCCCTAGGGTGTGGAAACCTGTTTCTAGCACCCTCCCATACTACTTTAGGGGAGACCTCAGTCCGCGCTCTATAGACTATTACCGAAAGGGCCAGTAGTACCAGGATTTTCTTGGCTAAATCACCACTAAACCTAGTTCAGGGCCCACTAAGCCAACAAATGGTTCCATTACCAAGACCGGGATCTATATAAGGGATGTCTAATATCGTGCCACTAGAATCCACAGAGAGAGAAATTGAAGAGTGGTTGGACAAGAAGATTCACGAGTTTGCAGCACAGGAAAAAAGAACTCCGTGAATATCTAAGCAATAGTGGTTGGAGTGCTACATGTATACGGAAATCCATGATATTTTCTTTGCATCCTTTCCTTCTGAGCTGTATGATTGGATCATGAAGTTAGCAGACAAACATGTAAGGTGTAGGCTTGACAAGCTAATAGTGTGGACTCCAGAATTGGTGCACAAACTAGAAACATCAGATGATCAGTTCGCGCGAACTATGGACCATTGGCTCGACTAGACAATAGGAGGATTTATCATTGATTTTGTGGTAGACATGACCGTCAGCTACAGTGAAGCAGAGTGATGTTTCCTAAAGCGATGTGAGGTAAGTATATTAAATCTTTGAACACTTGGATTATGATGCTATTGTGTGAAAAGTGGGTTATGCCAATAAATTAATGTTTGGGACTACGCGAAGCAGGAAGATCTACACAAGCGGAAGTAGTGAAGGATTAGAAACCAGTCCCTTAATTTCACCCTCATGGGAGAGCAATGAAGAGCTTGTGAAAGTTTCTCTGAGAAGCATAGTTAGTTTGATAAGGCAACGAATCTCACGGTTACCACCTCCACCCACACCGCCACCCTTTTCACCCTCCTCACCTCCCTCTCCACCCACTCCACCTCCACCACCACAACTGTTCAGTATGGTGAGTGTGATCAAACTATTGGTATTTAGAGGAGTGGGGAATGAATATCCAGACCAATTCTGATTCGTGGTAAGAGCAAAATGAGAAACACAAGGCATCGCAGATGACAATATTAAGAAAGCTACGTTGGTGAGTGTGTTGTAGGATCACACATTAACATGGTATATCAAGCACTCTAGTGACCACCCAAATGTAGGAATAATAGAGATTAAAACCACGTTGAACAGGGAATTTAGCAGGCCAAAGTTAGAAACACAATCAATATTCGGGTTTAAGCAGATCGCGATGCTCCTGGGTGAGACCCCCTGCGATCTAGACCAAAGACTGAAGAGTACGATTCGCAAAGCCAATATGACATTGACATATAGACAACATCGTGCATGGTTTGTAGCATCTTTGAAACCACCATTAAGGATGGTGTTGTCATAGCAGAAACTTTCCACCTAGGACGAAGCATTGGAAATGGCAATGAGATTACATGAGACCCCTATACAAGATCCTGGGTTGGGAGTCTAACAAATCCACGTGCAACTACAGCATCTGTGCCTGGAAATGCAGAGTTTGAAACATAACAGGAAACCTTGGCTGGAGGCACGCGAGGAAGTATGGTGCATAAAATGAAAAGGCAGAGGGCACGACAAGGATCACTATCTAGTGTTCAAAAACTACTTAGTAGGAGGAGGGCCAATGCCGTTGAGACCAGAGGTGTAGGCAGGGCCAAGCGTGACACTTGTGTTATGGTGCGTGATCTATCAGATAGGAGGGAAACACGCTATGGAAAATTTTCATCTTTTGCGGAAGTATACGCAGACGTCCCAACAATTGTTTTGTAATTTCTACAGGTTAGTAGGCCATGATGAATGCACTTGCCAAAGCTGTGAACTAATGATGGATTAGACCCATACCTACAGGGTACAAACCAAAATGCGAGCCCCCAACCCAAATGCAGGGATGGTGCACACTGGATTTCAAGGACGCCATCGAGGTCAAGGAGGAATGGGAGTAAGAAGGGGTTGTGGACAACTAATTTGTTACAATTGCGGAGGGGCAGCACACTATGCTCACGATTGTACAAACCTAACGGGGATATCATGTTTGTATTGTACTTAGTTTGATCATGAGGAAGAAGACTGCCCTACGTTGATAGCAAGGATGCACGAAAAAGGGGTACTCGATCCCCCTCCAACTCAGAATTTACAAATGATGAGGTCTAAGCTGTGCGAAGAAGACCGGAATGTAAACACGATGCTCAGGAGAAGTATTACCATGGGAGATGATAAGGGGAAGCAACCAAAAGAAAGTATGTGGGTTTGTAAGGCTCCTACAAAGGAATCCAAATTTGATTTAGAATGCATGAAGAAGACATTCATGGAAGCTAAGAAGAGCTTCACAGAGGCCTCTAGCTCAGGTAGAAAGGATCAACTAGAACCAGGGATGTATCATTCAATGCTAAACACCTTTCTGGAGACATTCATGAAACTGTTCTGCAATAGCAAGCCAGTCAAACGACTACTAGAACTTATCACTAGATCTGCGGGGTCAGGAGAACCACACATGGTTCGGAAACTGGTGAAGCATGCATTACGCACCAGAAGGGAAATGAGGTTGACTGCGCAGATCGACGAGTATGAAATGGATTAGGCAATCCTGGATCTGGGTTCATACGCAAATGTACTACCAAAGAAAACATGGGGATGAATGGGAAAACCCATGTTACAATGGTCCACTATTCAGTTACAAATGGTGAACCAAAAGAAGATTTTACCCATGGGAAGATTGCAAGGTGTAACAATCGATATTGAAGGTGCGACCATGCAGGTAGATTTTGAAGTGATAGAGATTGTCGATGAAAGTAATCCCTATCCCACACTACTAGGAATAGACTAGGCCACCAAGATGAACAGAGTCATAAATTTGAAGAAGCATAAAATGATCGTTGAGAAAACATCACTACGCATAGTAGTACCGCTAGATCTAGCCGAAGGTGCGTGATACACTAAACTGGTGCGTGACAATGATAGTGATAACGATCTTGATTGTATTTACAAGATAACTGTGCAAGAATAGGATTGGGTGAATCCGCCCGTAGATGGAAGACTTTCATGGGAGTACGAAAGCTCCTACACTTTAGATTCAGATGAAGAGATAGAACAATAGTAGAATCGGATGCATAAAGTGACAACGCTTAATTGCAACATGATGACTAGATCATTGTGTTGTGTTACAATAGAGGCAAGGGAACTACTGACATATGATGGAGTAACCATGGTGGATGAATTTCTGAGCGAATTTGAAAGCGTAGTACCAAAACAACAACGGTTCGATGGGCTAAAGTGGGCACTGTGCGCAACACCCGCACGATGGTGGGGTACGCAGCAAGGAAATTTTGAGTACTGGAGTAGATGCAGAAGAATGATGCACCTACGTTTTGGACAACCACAACTCCGAATGCAATCCAATCAGTAGGGGAAAAATAGCTTGTGTGCCAAGCTTTCGCGATGGGTACAAACATATGATGTATAGTCCGCACAGGCACACACCACCCATAGACTATGGAACTAGAAGAAACCACAGCAACAGGAAAGGCGATGCACGCTACCAATTATCCACAAGGGATCATTCGATAGGGTGTGTGGATTACTGAATAAGATTCACCAAGTGAGACAAACTGATTGGGACCTGCGCATGCTAGCGATTCAATGGGCCTATAGGACTGTGAAAAACCATGAACACAGAGACGATTACAAAGGAGCAGAATAGAGTAGAGGCCATAATTTCTGAAGAAAATACAAAAAGGAATATGCACATAATGGCTCTTACAATTGTGACAGTGCGCAATGACAAGGACGAAGAAATCACACATCTACGCGAGGTCGAACATATAAGGACTCAGGAAGCCATCCGACGAGGGAACCTTAGAATTTGCAGACTCAAAAAGGACCAAGTACGATAGAGGAAGAAAAGCATTTTGATGGATGCTGAGATCAAAAGGATGGAAAACAAGATCACACAAGCATGTCTCGTCGATAAACCAAGGATGAGAAGGCAAGATACAAATGATCATACCACTACATTAGAAGATTATTGTCGAGAATTTATGACTCTGCTGCCATGGCTGTGGCTGCACCTCAGCAAACAAAATAACCAGGGGAGTACACTACACACTGTAAAATGCACAGCGTCAGCTGTCGCAAAGGCAATTGAGGAATTTCCGCAAACTGTGCCAAAAGGGAGTTGAAATCTCGCATAGGTGGTGCGACCACCTGACTAGCCGTAGGGAGCACAATCTTAGCACTCCAAGCAATTAAAAGAGAGCATGGGAATATAAAAGAGTTTGTTTGGGAGCTATGTGATGAGGGAGATGCATGTAGAATCAACGTGTCACAAGGTTCTCGCCCACACACCGGGGGCTGCGTTGTCATGTGGGTAGGTTGGGAAGTAATCATTGGTGTCACTATTCATGATGAGATGTCCAATTTAAGGAAAAAGAGAGCAGGTGGTCGGGATTTAAGACATGAGTTAAGGGCTAGATTTGGGGCAATATATCACCAAGAAAGCATTGATGGCCTAGAATTGGGAACAATAGTCGAATTTGAATTCAAAAGGCGCTATAAAACTCTAGGGGCTCACCACGAGACAACACTTTTTCATTTGCGATTTGAGAAGTTAATTAGAGCACAGATATTGAGCACTAAGGAAGATTTCTGCCCTAGAGTGCATGAACAACCACAGATAGCTCAAACAAAATGACGACTACTAGGAGAGGTTTGGGCTCGGGAGAAGGAACCACCGACTAGGCCGTGTAAAACCCCACAGTACATGACATTCCCTGAGACACTAGGGTTGCGCCAAAAACCCTAAAATTGCCTCCAACGCTGAGGTCCAAGAAATATAAGTAGGCAGTGGGACTAGTTAGCATGTCCATAAGGAATCCATGGTTCGGTAAACTCTCAACAGAAGAAAAGGCCAAGGTTATCACCATTGAGACAGATGATGAGGAGGAGGACCTACATGCTCTCATCAACGAGATAGAGGTAGCAAAAGACATGGAAGATGACATCTAGCTGGTCCGCTCTGCAGCGAAATTGCTTGAGTACATCCCTCCATGGAAAGGGAAAACTAAGATACCAAAGGACCTAAATGCCACTAAGAGCACACTCCAGACCCTGCTCCTCCCCGATGGAATTGTGTTCTAGGACTTGCACCTGGGTCATCTACCCACAATGAAGTTTGAAGATTGGGACCTCATGGATAGCGAGAAGTTCCCACACTTAGAGATGGAGAGCCTCATGAAGCAGAGCATGGAGGGGTCAGTCACAACACTAGAGCGGCGGAAATGGTTGCGCAATGTGGAGAAGGACGGATTACTTCACCTACTATGGATTCCACACTTTCATCATGCGCCTATCACTATTTTCATCGTCAGGAAACTTCTTTGCATGGTGCACGATGGGTACTTATGGCCGGAGAAGCCTATTCCCATCATTGCAAATATCATCCATAGGATTTCCCAGCTCCCCTGTAAGGGAAAGGACCTTATGGAGATAGCAGGAAAAAGTGGAGATTTGGCACTCGTAGAGGCCATGAAGAAAAAATACAAACTTGAGAAGAAAAGGAGGGTTTACGTAATGAACAACATCAAAGATAAAGGGGTGTGTGTCGCCAGCTAGCTCCCGGCCGGCAAGGTAATGAGGAAATGTCACGGTGATAAGGTACCAGCCCCAGTAATTGTGCTGGCCGAGCAATGCGCGGAAGGCATCCAATTCAACTGTGTCGAGTTCCTCTTCATGGAATTCTTGACGAATTGCAAGGAAGCCCAAGAGCAGGGCAAGACCTTCCACTATGTGTGGTTTCTTTTGTCCATTTTGATAGTCACAGGAGAACTACCCGAGGAGAGCCAATTCCCTAACATCAAACATGACATATCAGAGGTTGCAAAGTACACGTCGATCTGGGCTACCATGGACGTGAAGCGGATTCACGAGACAAAGATATTCTGGGTGCTCATGGAGGCAAGTATCCAAATGTGGATCAATAGAAGGCCATGCTTGTCCCCCACAGTGCACAATAGTCTACGGAGTTTTGCAAACTTCAAGGAAGACATGCATAATGTGTACATTGAGGCGTGTAAGGACCTAATGCAGTAATGGACCAAGCTTCCTTTCATCACCATTGATGACATGATATTTTCAGTATTAGAATAATGGCCTCCCAAGTGTGTGCCCCAGATATGGAAGAGATGGATAGGATAGGAGCACAACAACAAAAGGATGAGGCCAAGTTGCGCGTCTTGAAGTTGGTAAAAAAGAGACACAATGAAAAGGTCGCCGTGGAGGTAAGGGTTGTCCACGAGGCAGCAAGGGAAACTGCGGAGTAGGCAAAGGCTACCAAAAAAGTAGTAGCAGTGCAGGCAACAGGGGCCACCACAATGTAGGATGAAGAGAGCTAGAACTTCTCTACGGGACAGGGAGTAGAGGACACAAAGGAAGGTTGGGACCCGGGTACAATGTCCAACCAGCTAAAACACCCGCTTGTCACGGAGAGATCGGGTCCACGCAAAAAGGTCAAGGCATCCAAATTATCCTTTGATCCAATCTCATTGAGAGAAGGTGACTTCTATGACATCGACGACACAATTCTCAAGGTCACCAATTAAGTGCTCCCGGAAACCATGAAGGAGAAGCAAACTATGTTGGGGGCCTTAAGGGTGCAGCTGTAGGAACTTCAGGTATGGGCTGCATAGGATGGAATAGTAGCCACCTACGGTGCCGCAAGTAAATCAACAGTAGAGCAATTGCTACGCACGAATATGGCCAACACCATAGGGCTACCAGAAGGAGCACTAATAGTGGAGAACGAGGATGACAGAGCCATGATAAGAAGGCTCAAGGGAATGGGCCTTAATTTGGCTACCCTTCCATGAGACACATTGTATCAACTACAAGATGGCATCACAATAGAGCGTTGCACTAGGGAGGGCCGCACAATCCAGGTATTAAGTGACCAAAAGATCCACATCGAACAGCTCAGCCTGCAGTGGGACAAACTAGTGTCGTAGAATTAACAGATCATACAAAAAGTCGATGAAGCATGCTACCGTGTCCCATACTTGTCCATTGTCGTAGACCTACCCACAAAGATTCATATGCACTGTCTGGGAAGTGGATTCCAAAGCACATGCGAGGAATCAATGTGAGTACAGCTGGAGTTGAACCTTCAGATTATTGAGCTACAGATAAAGACATAGCCTTCCACTCCTTCACAAGTTAGAGAGTAGCACAATTCAAACAGGACTGGAAGAAATTGGATAGGCAGTGCAGGACTGTACCAGTATGTTGGCCCAAGCTTTTGACATCCTCACATCCTTGCAGAAGGACCCCAAAATACAGCGCCTAGAAATAGAGGCGCACGAATTGCAGGAGTAGTATGATAATATAAGAGGAACTGCGTAGATAGTCATCCTCACCCAACGATTAGCCAAGATGTAGCAAGCAAGGGTGCTGAAAGAGTAGGTGGATGCCACCAGATAGAGGGAGGCACTTCTCAAGGTGCACGTCTATCCATGGTTTGATGAGGCCTTCACCATTATGGCCGATCTTGAGGGAAAGCTTTGCAGGGACTCTATGTGCTAAGGTAGGTAGCATATCCTCATATAGAAGCATCAGAAGAGCACATGCAACAACTCCAGTAAACTGCAGAACAATGCAACGCGAACCTCCGAATAGTATGGGACAAGTTGGAGGCACTTTGCGCCAAGATCGCCACACCAACAGAGTGAATCAGGATGAGTCACGATGATTGTGTTAGGGGTCTACTAGGCATGGAATCCCTCGCACAACATGTGTTGGGGCTCAAAGCCTAAGTTTTGGTCAAATGTATTGTAAAGATTTCGCGATTTGCGGGTGTGGAGTATGAAGTATAGAGTGAGTCATAGGGTTTTCTACCCTAAAGTATTGTAAAGGAATGTAAAGTCATGTAAGCCTACCCATGATCCACGGACCATGGGATTGTATGAATAGAGTGAGGCTCTAAGTTGGAAAGGGAGCGAAGTAGGAAAATAGAAAAAGACACACGGGTCAAGCATAGAGTAAGAGTCTAAGTGTATTGGGTAGTAGTAGTAGGAAGAGGCTCTGGAGCTGAGTGCGCGTACCCCTGTAGCTAAGTGCATAGGGTGGAGTCAAGCTTGTAATCTGGATTGAAGATTAATAAAGAGAATTTGATTCCTATTTCTATGTGGCTATTGTGCCTTACCTTCTTTAACGTTATACTATTTTGTTTATCGCACACACTGATATAATTGATGGATATGTTGTAACAATCACTAGTTTTACACAAACACATTAAGTAATTGGATAATACCATATTAAATAGAAAGGGACTTGGGTATAATATGGGTTGCACCCCAAGTAGGGCAGCGTGGTAGTAGCCTCATAGGTTGCGAAGGAATAACAAGGGTGCGTAGCAACATATCCCAAGGTTACATCGCGGACCTTCAGAAGCTCATCAGACATCCCCAGGGTGCGGAAACCTGGTTCAGGCACCCTCCCATACTAGTTTGGGTGAGACCTTAGTCGGAGCTCCATGGACTATTGTTGAAAGGGCCAGTAGTACCGGGATTTTCTTGGCTGAATCACCTCTAAACCTGGGTCAGGCCCCACTAAGCCAACAAAGGCCTGAATGGATTTTATGAAACGTTTACCTAAGTCCAAAGGAAAGAGTGTCATCATGGTGGTAGTCGATAAAGTTTCCAAGTATGCACACTTTTATGCATTATCTCATCTCTTTAAATCAGGTACAGTTGCTAGTACATTTATGGAAAAAATTCAAAAGCTACAACGAAACCCACAACTTATTGTAAGTGACAAAGATCCCAGTTTCATTGGAATTTTTGAACATAATTATTTTCTTTTCTTAGTACTCAATTAACTCATAGTTCATCTTATTGTCCTCAATTTGATTAGAAAACTAGGATAGTGAAAATAATTTTGGAAGGATATCTTTGTTACTTTGTATCTAATAAACAAACACAATGGGTAAGTGCTTAGATCTTCTTGAATGGTGGTATAACACTTCCTTCCAAACTAAAACAAAAATGACCCAATTTACGGCACTTTATGGATATCATCCAACATCCATTACATCATCTTTAAGAGAAAATTCTAAGGTTCAATCAGTGGAAGACCACATTGAGCATTAATAGAAAGTTCCAAATCTAATATGATAAGCTCACACTGGCACAGAATTGAATGAATCAACAAGCATATCAACATCATAGTGAAATATGTCTTGACGTAGGTGATCAAGTAATTTTACGACTACAACCATACAAACAAATGACCCTTAAGTTAAGAAGAATAATAAATTACCACCCAAGTACTATGGCCCTTACAAGATGTTGCAAAAGATTAGTACTATGGCATACAAAATGGAGCTACTTGCATTTAACTTATTACACCCAATTTTCCATGTTTCATGCTTAAATAAGCTTATTAGTGACAAGCTCCAACTTCAAATGATATTTCCTAAACTTGACAAATAAGGAAAAATCATATTCGAGCCTGAAGCAGTTAAGGAAACAAGAACCCAATAGTTAGAGAATAAATTTCAATGCATCTCGTTAAGTGGAATAACTTACTTGTTGAAGCTTTAACATGGGAGAATGAAAAATTTATACAAAATCATCTAGAACTACTCAAGCATTGAGGAAAACACTTGTTTTTGAAGGAGAGGGGCATGTAAGGTCGCTATAATACTACTGTAGCTATGTTATTGTTATTTCTGATTTTAGTGTAGCCAACATATTCTTATTGTTGTGCCCATGTAGCCCCCATATTACTATTTTTGTGCATAGTAGAAGCCCACTATTGTTGTTATTGTGACCTTACATTATTATTTTTATGTAGGCTCTGATTATATTGTGACCCCTTTGACTCTTATACATACCAAGGAGGTCATTTGTATCATCCTAAATTTGCTCATTTATGTGATGTAAAGGAGGTTTCCCCTTTAAGGAGGGTAATTGGTAAGTCATTGATCTATTAATTCTTATATTTTTTTATATGGTTGCATAACATTAGATCATGAAGCCCATTGTGTGAGACTTGAAGTTGAACTAGCCTTATTGAGGTATGAGCTAGCGAAGGATAATAGTCAGCAATCTCAATACTAGAATCTTGGATGAGATTCTGAATAGTAAAATATCCTCTTGCATTAGGACCAAATTGGGTTTTAGAGAAGATTTTTTCACCTCGAAAAGAAAATAGGAAGTCGTAGACAACTATATTGCAGAAAATCATAAGTTTACCAGCAATGAAGTCAAATGAAGTCATTAGAAGATGCAATAAGAAGGTTCAAGGAAGAGAAGCATCCATGAGAAACAACAATGAAGATAAGAAGATCACAATAAAAAAATGCAACAACAACAAAAATATGTAAACAATCTATGAAAGGCCATATCTCTCTCCTAGTCCAAGGAATCAGAAGCTAAGGTATTAAAAATTATTTTATGGTTAATGTTTTTCTTGCAATGGTTTTGGAAATAAAGAAATCAAATGTAAATACTTTACAAGAAAATAGAGTTTGTTGAGTAACAACAAGAAATATCATTGATCTGTTGAATTCTTCAAGTCTGGAAACCTTGGCCACAAAGTATTAGTTTGTAAATATGGTAGGAAAAAGCCTACAAAAGAAGCAACCCATCCATTGAAGACAATGAAGATATGGAAGAGAAAATAGGCTCGTGTCATATTTCAAATTACTATAACGTGGAAAGGAAAGGATGAATTGAAAAAAGATAACCCTAGAGGACCTCCAAAGGATTTCAAGAAAAACCATTTTGTCCTTAATGCTTCAACTAGTAGCATGCAAGAAGAAAATCTACTCAGGGGTAGTAGATATTGGATCTTTGTTTTGTAGAAAATCGATTCATGAGAAGAAATATGAGTTTGATGAAAGCAACAAAGACAAGAACATTTAGAATTGTGCATCGGATTGCTTTAGGGTCTGAGAATAAGTTGAATCTTGGAAAGAAAGTGCATGAGCTTAGGTGGATCTACAGAAAGGTTTGAAGGGTTTCATCCTATTTTTATTCTATCTTATTTTCATTTCTTTAGTAGATGCACATACTAGAATTCATGAGTGTAACACACTCAATTGATCATCCATTTATGTTCATTAATAGCCTTTAGAGTAGCCTCTTATTGTTATATAGCTTCTCTCTCACACACCCGTTAGTAAAGAAAAGTCCAATCAACTATTACTAGAGAAATTGTAATGCAATATCCATCCCCTTAGGTGGAGAGAAACCACAATAGTGATTTAGAAGACATAATGACCAAGCATATGATACTATGGTGCAGGTGTCATCAATTTGTTATTTATTTTTTTGATCTAGGGCATTTGTGTAATAGAAAAATTGGTTCCATAATGATGGTGATCAATACAATGTTAAAATAGTTCACTAGAAGATGTAATTGGTCCATGATGTAATTTAATTGTTGTTCTATTATGATTAATCTATAGGAAAAAGTGTCACGATGAGAGGACAATGATCTTATATCCAATGTCTTAATATTTGAAATTTTGGAGTTCAAGGGTAAAGTTTGGTTCCAACTTCATTGATGACTATCAAAAGTTACATACTTTCTTGGTGCATCAAACCCATAATTACAATGTAATTGATCTATTGTGTATCCTCAAGCTAGAACTTGGCTAAATGCTTACAATATTGTTAGTACAGATCTTAGCTTCAGTATATGGTCACCATGGTTTCACCTTTCGATTGGTATTACAAAAATTATTTCTTTGTACTATATATATGTTTTAATAGAGTCCTTTCTTGGTTGAATGTTTGTGTTTGAGTTCATTTATGACTTCTCTCCCTCAAAACACCTCTACACTGAAAAAAATAAAAAATAGTAGTTCTTGTGCAACATATCAATAAGTATGAGATGAATTGGTCTTTGACATGAATTGGAAATAGACCCAATTCTACTATAAATAAAGCATTATTTGTGGTTTTAAATGGGACAAAAATTGTTATTATATTGTCACAATCAAACCTAGGCTCGTGCTTCAAATTATAATTCTATATATTAATGAGATAGGGTTTGAAAAATTAATTTTCATGTTGTCAATAAATGCCATGGTAGCACTATAGCATTGTTGTACAAAAATCCTTATATATCCTTACAAAATATTTCATTTAAACCACCCTAATACAATACTCTGAGGTACCCTTCATGATAGTTTTACACACTTAGACTAAATCTGTTTTGAATCTCATGAATTATGAGAGGACTCAATAGAAGTTCGATAGGGATCAAGTGACATTGGTATTATATACACAAAAGCAAGGCATAGAAGTTCTATAAAATTTCCTATAAAATATTTCGAATCTATGGTGTAGTATAAGGTAGATATTACAAACAAACTATAGGTTGCTCGGAAGAATTCTACTAAGTACTAGAAGAAATATAATGAAATCAGGTAATGTATCAATTTTACTACATAATCAAGTGGTTGTGAGAAAGAAATAAATAATTCTAATAATGTTGTTGATGTTTCTTGCTATGATCAAATGCACATGGCTCAACTTCTAGTGTTCGATGATGAGATTGAGCACTTTGTTGATTTCATGATTTAGGCCACTGGTGGAAAACTGCATAAGTCAACCAGGAGTGATGCATAATTAACTCTATATTAGTTTGTTTCACTAAAAAAATTTGTGGACCAAATAACGAGTGATATAATGGATAGCCTACTCTATTCTAAGCGATCACATTATGGTTAAATACTCCCTAAATAATCAATCATTGAATGGTTCGAGTTATGTTGTTGCATAATGTAGATCTAAAGGAATGTTTGACCTTGCTATGGTGTATTATTCTGATGTGATGGTGTAATCCCATGTATGGCATAATTGTTTATTTATATTTATTTTTGAGTGATTAATGGTTGTAATTTTTCTCAGACCTACACTCAGATGCTTGATATGTGCGCTGTGAGTTTTATCTAGCATAACATTCCCTTGTCTCTATTCTAAAGCAATCACAATTGTAGTCAAAAGGAGGTAAAGTATTTCATACCCTTTGTCATCAAGTTCTAGTGTGACAATATGTTTTAAACAAATGTATATCTACTCTAATTTTATAGGATTTTCTTATAATGATAGTGCTATCAAAGAGGAAATCGTTGTGAGCCTATAATGTATGCAATGTCGAGTTTACAAAAAAGATGTTTGTCTTACATGCAATGTTGCTGGTTATTATGATTTGTTTTTATGATAACATGTTATTGTAGTCTAGCCAAGAGTTTCAAGAGGACAAGTTCTGTAATTGTTGATATTGCATTGAATGATGTCAATAAGATATAACTACTTTTATGATGAAATATTGAATTAATTATCATGGTTGTTGGACGTTGTTACAGAATTTTGAATGCTACCTACTATGATTGTTTTGCAATTGTTGACAGTTTTGATCAAAATTGTTCATGAGGAGTTATATTGTAGGACAGAAACCCTATTTGAGAAAATTGAATAAGATACATGATGCATGCTTACTCTATTGTTGCTCAGTGGATTCAAGAATGTTTCTTGAGGTTGCATATGTGACTATTTGTCATAAGGCATAACTTTTTATGACTGTGTTATAAATCATGATTAGAAGACATTGGAAATTATTTGTAACCTAATGAAACGTTTGATTGTTGACATGAAAAATGTATAGTGCATGAGATGTTGATATTTGTCACTATCAAGAAGTAAAAAATGAAGTACATGAGTGCTATCACATTGCTAATGCAATTTATGACACAAGAAAATTTGTTGCTAAAGTTGCTTATTGATTTCTCTAGAAGTATGATTACTATTCTAGTTGAGAGAGAGATTGTTGATTATGTGTTGAAGGCTGATGGATGACAAGAGTATGAGTCACTATTGCTTACTACTATTGAGAGTGGAATTTTTATGTTCATGGGTTGTTACTATTGAATTAGAGTATGCAATGTTGATTGATAGTAAGGGTTGGACACCTTGTTAAGATTGTAGAACATGGATGGCTCATATATTAATGGCATGGTGAGTGGTAATAGTGGTTTTGCAGGTAAGTGGTATTCGAAGTGGAGGTAGAGATAGTGGAGAAAAGAGAGAAAGCTCCTCCACCACTGATAACAAAATTTTTGACATGTTATGGTCTAGGTAATAGATTGTTTTCCTTTTCCATTATGTCACGGGGAAGAGATATATTAGCCATAGGCATGAATAAACATTAGATGGTTGTAAAGAGAGATATCAGTTGGTTTCAAAAATTGATTCATTAGTTGGTGTTTTGGTTGACATTAATGCCAAATGGGGAGACTTCTAGCACATTGGTATTGACGTCAACATTCAAATCATAGTCTATTCATGGCTTGTAGATGATGCCATGGATTGGCATGGTGTTTGTAGATACTATAATGAACTACTAAGTGGATATATTTTTACTTCTCCCAAGTTTAGGAAATGAACATTGATTATCCATAGAGAGACTACGTTGGTAGCCTAGATTTCTAGTGTATTAACAATGCTCATGCCTCATATCATGCATTCAGAACCTACTCTCATGGCCATATGAGAAAACGAACAAAACCACAAGCCTTCTTATGGAATTTTGACATGGTAGTTGAAGCTATGTAGCTTATTTGATTTGGTCACACTTAACTATGTTGATTTGGCCTACATAATATTGTTCAATCCAGATTAATAAATTTTCTTATGGATCTAGTCAATGTAATCAATGTGCATTTTATTGTGCTTTCATATGCAATATAGTTTGTGACTATCACAATGGGTTTTTGAAAAATAAAGGGCAAGTGTGATGGTAATAAAGATCCAAGTTTGATGAGATATATATCGCATAGGCATTAGACATATGTCAATAATCATATATTCCAATATGGTGATTTGCGTGAATGAAACATGATCCTATGATTGAGATGGTATTCTAATGATCATGTGTGAATTGAATCAGTAATTGTGACCTATGGGATAGATCATACTGAATCTGGTTTATTAGTGTAAAATGAATTGTAATGGTGGAACAAAGTGTGTATGGATGTAGACAAGTGTTTGTTGCTAATCTTGATGTTGCAATGGAATAGTTAGTTGATATTGTGAATGAAATTATGTTTTGAGAATAATTTAATGGTTGCGAAAGGTGTGAATGCATTCACATCTGTATTTATTTTGATGTGAATTGTGATGGATTCCTGAGTGAACTTGTGTTTGTGATCTGAGCAATAGAATGGTGCATGAGGTAAATGACCTATGATGTCATGTAGAGGAACGTTCTGGAATTTTTTGAGGTGGTGTTCTCAGAGAAATATAATGACCTTTTGAGGGTTATATGTAGGGATAAAATATGATTTTTCCAAAGGGGACCTTAGTAATTGTACCTGTTGATATCTGAATTTCCATCTAGGAGGTATCAATTTGTCATGCTACTATTTTAGGTGTTTGAGTGTATTTCATTGTCCTTATCTGCTATATATGGTGATTATATATGTTGTTTCTTCTAATAAATGTGTGTGTTGGTGTTGTTACTACCAATAAATAAGACTATGTTGCAGTGGAGAATTGTGACATGTTAATGATTGAGTGGAGAGTACATTATAAAAATGGTTGTGTTTGTATTTTGCTAATGCAAGGATGATCATATTGTTGAATGAGTAGAAAAATGATTTATTTGTATGATATTGTTGGAAATGTATGTTGAATTGGTATGATACCAATGTATCTTTGAAAACATTATTGTTAATGAAGGTGTACTGAGTGGTGGCAATTTTTTCTTGATATTCAAACATTGCACCGAGTGTGAAAATGAATGGAATGGTGGCTCATAGTGTTTGTGGACATTAGTGCCTATTGTAAGTCATGGCCTGCTAAATTAGGGAGTTGGGGATTCCTATTACTTAGGGAAAACAAATCAAATTTGGAAGTCAGTATTCCCTTTGAGTGGATGCTTAAATGCATGATGCAATTAGAATAAGTGCTATTGATATACATCATAATAGAGAACAAGTTTTGGTGGTTTCTCTCCTACAGGGGTTTCCATCTAAATCTTTGAGTATTATGTGAGTAATGCTTTTGATGCTTATGTGTTATTTCATGTTGTTTTTTCTAGACGTGATGATGAATTTCTAAGAAAGAAAAATGAGTAATAATTGTTTAATAAGCCTCACTACGGATTTACCCATCCCCCACCCCTAAGTAGTGACCTAGTTACTAAAATACATTTGCAATATGATCTTCGAATGATCTGATTCGTATCTTGTTGGAAAGGTATAAATATATAGATAATGAAATCCTAGTCCATAGTAAGTTTGGGGCCACAAAAGGTGGTCATTGAAGGCATCAAAATGTGTCCTAATTTCTTTTCCCCAAATTTTCCCAAACTTGGACCACATTTAAAGATGATGTTGTCAGTTGGTTCCTTTATTTCATTCACTTTGATGGCATCAATATGGATGAAAAATAATATAATGATCCAATATTGATCATGTGAAGTGTTGAAATCTATATACTTGTACCTTATCAATATTGGATTTCAAAAATACCTACACCATTTCCTTGAATAGGGACTATTACCCCTTCAATTGAATGAGGTTTTGTTTAGAAAAAAATATTGTATTTTGCAAACCCATGAAAATTGATGATGGCATAATGATAAAAAGGATGGATATAAATTTAAAATAGAATAAGAAAAGGATTTTATTTTGTGACATAATTGATGAACTCAAGGTTGAGGTGTAACATTTTAGACAAGCACCTAAGGCCTTTAATTACATAATGACCATGTAATTTTCATAGATATTACACAGTATTGAATGGATATGGATACATTGTTTTGTATTATAATTAAAGTCACCTAGTTTGACTTGTTAGATAAGGAATTAACTCTCATTGAATCTTCCCATCAACTTCCCACTAAGTTCAATTTTCACAATGCATATTGCATGACACTTGGATGAAGCCTTAGGAACCTTAAAATGACAAGAAAGGGACAGAAAATCTAGAGGGAGAATCGTTAGGGATAAACTTATCTACGTCATAAGATCAACTTATATGCATTGAAATGACTTATAACAACAAATTGGAGAAGAAAGCATAGGTCAATTGGAAATTCATATGTCCTCTCTTTCTTGAAAGGCTTCAAATATAAGTTTTAAATTTAAGAAAGTATACTTGCTAGGTAGATTTTTCACCTATTATGAAAACATAAAAACCATACGTAAAAGTATTACTCAACTCATCAAGCCATATATAAATAAATAAGCTAGGAAGTAAAGTGCACCATGTATGACAATTTATAGCCAGTTATACATTAACAAGAAAATGTGTTTAGGCTTTTGTTGGAGTAGTGAAAATCACATGAGGATTGTAGGAAAAACATAGCATTTAAAATTTCACACTTGTACCAAACATCATTCTAGATCATATTGAAGGGAATTGTTTAGGCATTTGTGGTAGCATATTGCATACCTAAAACTTTCCTCTTATCATGTTTTGGTCATTTAAATGGTACAGATGGAAATGGGTTTCTTATTTTTCTCTCTTGGGGTTTTTAGTGCAATGGCATATTTTATTTATATTTTAAGGTCAAATAGTATTATATTATAACTATGAAATGTGTGGGTGTGTGTGTGTGTGTGTTGTGGGACAATGAAGTTACTTGTAGATAAGTTGACATAATGTGGCGTTATAAAATATTGAAAGAATGAATGTTAAAAAAACTAACTTGAATAGTAAAATATAAGGTCATTCGGAGATGTTGATCCATTTACACTTACTATTTTAAAGGATGT
Source organism: Pinus taeda (assembly GCA_000404065.3). Classification (NCBI taxonomy): domain Eukaryota; kingdom Viridiplantae; phylum Streptophyta; class Pinopsida; order Pinales; family Pinaceae; genus Pinus; species Pinus taeda. The sequence continues at coordinate 39,420 of APFE031530681.1, forward strand.
CCCATTTATGAGTATCTTCAGTGTAAAAAAAATCGCCTTGTTGCTAATTTTTGTGGTTTTGGGGTAGACTTGTTAAGATCATAGGATTGTGTAATCTTCACATCGTAAGGACTTAATCATGCTCACTTAAGCCACCTATATTTACTTTTGAAATAAGCCTCAGTGGTCTTTCAATAATTAGTGGAATAATCAATAGTGTGGAATGGTCTTTGGAGGACTATAATTTCCACTTGAAGGAGGATGTGGAGGTTAGTTAGTGTGCATTATAGCCCATTTTATTGCTTTGCATATGATGATTGTGCTTAGAAGGGAATTTAGAGGTTAGATGTTGCACTAAAGGTTCCTACTTGGTGCCCCTCATTAAATGATTTTTCATCACGTTTCAGATACCAAGCCATTTTATTTTTTACATGTGAAATGAAAATTCCACATCTTATGTATTTTTTTATTAATTTAATAGTGAAGATGACATTTTTCATCCGCTTGGGCAAATTTATGAATTTTATCATAGAAAATTAATATTTCCATTTTGGGGAAGATGAGAACCTCCTCTATAAATATAGGTGCACTTCCTCTCATTTAACATAGTTAAATTTTGGGGAGAAATCCCTTAAGAGGTCTAAATGTTTTGAATTTTTCTATTTATTGTTTATTTTGGCTATGGAGGAACAAGTAGAGTTATCTTTTGGAGGAATTTATTGATATCAACACTTCCTTTTTGATAATGGATTTTTTTATATTCTGATGAAAATGATTTTTTGATGTAGATAGACTACCTTTCATCGATAAATATAGGTGAATTTTGATGATATGGACTATTGAATGTGAGTTTGAATATTCCAATCATGTCTTCTATTGATGGAAAAGGGTTATTAAAATTAACCATAGTTTTTTGTGTATTTTTTCCTATTTTTCTCTTGAAGCAATAATTTCAAAGTTCTTTTGAGGTGACCTTGGTTAATGTCCCTCCCTTATTTGTATTTGAAATTGCAAGGTACCTGGCCCATACCCCTAGGGTACTGTGCTTATTTTTCCCTAGTACTTGAAGTTATATCTACTCCAAGCCTCTTTGAACCTATCATCAAACTCCTTTTCAGATTTTCTTAGTTAAACTCACTTCCTTATATCATATTTGAATAATCAAGGATGTTTAGTTGGAGTTCTAAGGGACATATGTTTTCTCCCTTGCTTCCTTGCACCTACATAAATATCCTTTTATTTCCAATTTATTTCCTCCTTGATTCCATATGCTGTAAGAAAAATATTGGCATAGTAATGAAATGATTTACTGCCCTCCATTGCCCATTTTTGTTGCAATCCTTGAAAACCAATGTTAGGATTTCTTCTCCAAGACCATATAGTAAACCTTGATAATGTATGTTTAGTAACACATATGAATCTCTATTGGTCAAGCTAAACCTTTATAGTGAGCCATGGAAATATTTGAACTCGAATTTCGGAAGTACCAAACCCTTGAAATACTATCCTAATGAGAACCTCGCTTGAGTCAAATGAGAGCTAGGCAAAAGTGAGAGGAGGTTTGGTGTGGTGATAGTGGTTCCCTTTGAAATGTAATGAGTCTCACACTTGATCTTTTGTAATATATGTTAAGAGGTGTAATATTTTGTTGTATTATTTTTGGTTCCACTATCGAAGATAAATTCCATCCCCTAAAATAAGACATTGGATGGAGTTCAATCTTGAAGTTACTTCAAACTAGGTAACTCCTTTAGAGGAATGAAGACCTTATTCTTATAGATTTTAATGCCTTGATGCTTGGAATGTGAACCAAGCACCATTGTTGATTTGTAATGTAAACTTGAAGGTGACGTAACAATTTGCAAGTAAAATTCTTATGTGTTGTCAGAAATGGATCCCTTTGCAAAAATTATAAAATTTTGATTTTTAAACTTAGTTAACACCAATAAAATAGAGAATATACCATATCAGAAACACATAGCAACAAAAATGATAAAGGAGTTCACCCCTTTCCTGGGCTACATATCCTGGTCTCGCTTCCAATGATGGGCCTCTTTCATTTGGTGCTCAAATTTGTGTTTAGATGGATTTAAAGTGCTCACAATGTAAATATTATGTCTCCAATGGCTTTAGAATAGTCAAAAACCTCTATCTAGGCTATAGTTGGGCTCAATTTGGCCAAGAAATAAAGAAGTTATGCTCTCTTAATGCATATTCTGCTAGCTGCTCTACAAAATGGATTGAACTGCTATCCATCCTACGAATTCACATTTACTAGGCAAATCAAGTGATAATTTTTCCCCGCATTGGTGAAATTCACATTGAAATTGGTGCATTTTGGCTCTTGGTTTAAATGCCTAATAAGGCCTTAGGTAGAAACTAAGGCCACATGGGTCCATGCACTAGAGGGTTGGTGCTAACCACCTGTCCCTGTCGGCATGGCCCATGGGCCTTTCATCATTTGGTTTCATGTTGCAATAAGATTGACGGTTGTTCCAAAATTTCCATGCCCATCTCCAAAATACGCACCTATTCCTCCGTTCTTGACATGTGGTTACAAGTGCTTCATACAACTGTATCTAGTCCCCACACTTCTAACTCCATGAATTTTGGTGCTCTCGTTTCCTTCAATGTGGTTCTATGGGTCCATGTCATCCAAGGCTAGTCCCCATGACTCTGCCATGAACCATTGGTGTTGTGTGCTATTATGTTGTTGGCATATGGTATGCAATGTGATGTGGTGTTGGTCCCATTTCCCACTCCTCACAACTATAGTGTGCTCTAGTTATAGTTGTGGTTCTATGACTTGGAATGAATGGTGTTGGAATTGTAAAGCATGGCTGGGCTTGAGCCCTCATCTCCACTACCCACGGTCCCATCGGAATGGGGTGACTCGGGGGCTAGGGCTTGGCCCTGACCCCATGCCCCATTAACCATTGGCATAAAATTTAAATAGGTATTGTGGACTAATAGGTTAAGAATCACCTCGACAACAAAGGAATAATTTTATGCTCTGCTTGTCCATAGGTCATGTGAACGAATCTAGCTAGTTATAGTTTGGTATTCACCCAAAATTTTACTGTAATCCTGGGTGCCATGTTGTAACCCATGATTGGGCCACATGTCATCCCCCCATTGGTTCAACTCAAATACTTAAAAGCCAATAAAAATCAACCAAATTCAAACCAATCACACTTGGACATTGGTCAACCTGCCATTGACCCAATATGTATAGTCAGCATGTGTAGTCACCTTATCCAGTTATCGTACAAATTGTCCAATTAGTTTTCTTGCAACCAATCTGCAAATTTTTTATAGGTTTGGAAAATAGATCAAAAAACAATATCGGGAGCATATGATATTGTTTTTTAGAGATTCAAGTTGTGTTGATTTATGTCGTTGAGATATACGTGCTAGTATAGGTTTTTAGGACTTTTGGAAACTTTTAATCTTAAGAACTTTACTAATCCCCTAGATCAATCCTCCAAATTGGAAGCTTTTAGACCTCCAAAAGAATATTTTAAGTCAATAAGTAGATGAGGGTATAGTTATGTCACCCTTCCATTTTCAATCCATTTATATTTTTGTTTTTTTTACCTTTGAACCCCATATGAAGGTGGTTCCCATTCCTTGTTCTTGAAGTCCCTATTTCGCTGTCAAGTATACGTACTTGGTGCAATTATTCAAGATATTTAGAAAAGAAAAATTATGTTAAATAAATGTTAACATTATCTCCTACGTCTTCAATCAAATGAGGCTTACCCTATTTCAATTTATTTTCACCTCGAAGTTTTTCTTTGTTGATGCAAAGCTTTACTTCATCTCCAACTTGAAATATGTGGTCAAGATGAAGCTTATCATGTCTAGCCTTGTTTTGGGCTTGACTCTTAACCAAATGTCATTGCCATCACCATGCACCATTCTTTCTCAAAGAAAAAACAATAGGCGACCCACAATAATATGTATTCGAACTAATGTTCCATTCATCATGTAGATCTTGCATTTGCTTTTTCATTCCTACATTCTCTAACATTGGCATCTTGTTCAAACCAATGTTCAAAAGTGAATCATCCTGCTGCAAATAAACACTATGTTGTTTACCTCTTTTAGGAGGAAGCACATTAGATTCTTGAAACAACTTATCATATGCATTAGAAACTTCAACTAAATCATATTTGGTTGTTGCATCACATTCTTGGAAGGAATGAGATTCATCAACATCTTTATGTTTAGTCATCAACAATGCAAAATCATGACTAGCATTTACAATCCTCTTCATTTATCTAGCATTCACAAGAGACAAATTCAACTTCTTTCTATGTTCTCTAACAATGTCCTCAATCCCATATTTAAACAAGTGATACTTCTTCTCATGGTGATGAAATATGACTTTCCTGTCATTTAAGTATGGGCTTCCCAAACAAATTTCACCAATGTCAAGTGGTACCACATAAAGTTCTACCTCATCATAAAATTTGTAGTGATGGAAAATCTAAGTATGCATTTTCTTGTCACTTGCAACTTGGCGTTGTCACATACCCAACCCAAAGGATAAGGTTTACGATGAATAATAGTTTCCAAATTTAATTTCTTGACAATGTCTTCCGAAATGAGGTTTTCTTGTGAACCACTATCAAACAAAGTATCTAGTTTTCATGTTTTGTGACGACTGTAATATGGAACAAATATATTGTTTCTCTTTCATTTTGAGTTTAAAAGGGTTTTCTAGAAGAACTAGTACTTGCAATTGAATCCTTACCTTTCAATCCCATGGTTATGATTTTTGTTTCATCTCCAGAATCAGATCCTAGATCTTGTTGTGTAGTTGCATAAGTATTTTCTTTCCCCTTGTTATTAAACACTTTGGGTATCATACAAGATGAAATTTCCAATAGTGGTATTCATCATGGCCTTGTTTAGAGCACTGTTTCCATGTGACTTTTTTCCTTCTTTCTTGAATGAAGCATTATTTTTATCTTTGCCTTTGAACTTCCCTTTTCCCTGTTCACCAGACTTAAATGACTTCTCACTAGTTTCTTCACAAATATTCTTTCATCTTTCTTCTAAATGAGTTGATTTTACACAAAATTCATCTAGTTTTGTAGGGTTAAACATAATAATAGTTTGTCTTAAATAACTATGCAATCCTGCAGTGTATTTGAGTGGAGTATCTTTGGAGGAAAAATCTATACCCAAAATCAAAGCCCTTTTCCTAAATTCTTGAGTATAGCTTCTCACATTTTTTCCTTAGCTCGCCTAAATTTTTGCCAATCCATTATAGCCTTTTTCATGTATGATAATGGATAAAATTTTCTACCTTACCATGTTTCTTCATGTCCTCTTGAGTTTTGGACTCCCACCAAATAAGTGTTGCATCTTCCAACCTAAGAGAAGAAAATTGAATTTTGGACTCATTATCCTTTATTCTTTGTATCATGTTGTTAGGCCCCTATACTACTAGTGTAACCCCTTATTATTATTACTACAACCCCTTTATTTTATTGTTGTACCCATGTAGTCCCCATATTGTTATTATTGTGCCCCATAGAAGCCCAATATTGTTATTGTTGTGCCCTTACATTATTGTTGTTATGTCGGCTATGATTATATTATGACCCCTTAGACTCCTATATATAGAAATAAGGTCTTGTCATTTGTATCATGCAAGAATTGTTCATTTATCTAATGTAAAGGAGGTTCCCCCTTCAAAGAGGCTAAATTCTAAGGTGTTGATCTATCATTTCTATCTTTTTGTGAGCTGGTTTCATAACATTTGGTATCAGAGCGATGGATTTTAGGGTTTCATTGCTCCAAACATGCCATCATGGCATTTTCGCTATAACCTTTTCACTACGAAGTTTTAGAAGCTAAAACCAAAACCCAGTTGAGTAGAAATCAGTCTGAACCTCATGTCCAAATTTGAGATCTTGTCTCCCTATATTTTCAAAGATATAATCTGAGGAAATTAGGGTTGTTGCAAGCTCCAAAGTTTCATCTCAAACAGGTCATTGTGGAATTTTCGCTATAATATTTGTTCTACGAAGGTTCATAATCTAATTAAAAACCATTTGAACTGAAACCTTGGTGAAGCTCATATCCGAATTTCTGATCATGTCTCGCTATATTTTTGGAGATATAATCTGAGACATTTAGGGTTTTTGCAAGCGCCCGAATTACATCCTAAATAGGTGACCTTGGGAAAAGCATCATAAATTTCTCTCTGAGAATCAAATTGAAATTTCGTAAGAAATTAAATAAAGAGAACATACTTTAGTTTTCTGTGTATCAGTTTAAGGTCCTAAGGTTGAAACAATTACACATGACACTTCGTACAAGTTTTCTCTACTGAACCATTCTACAATCGGGTCATCGTGCGAGATTTGACTTAAGGCTTCCTTACAAAATCCAATCTTGATCAGACTTTTTGGGTTAGAAAGAGGACTTAGTGGGAAACTACAAGACAAAATTTCAGAAGTTGTAGATTTGAAATTACAGAGTTACAATCGTTTCAAGATCGAGCTCCTAAAATCAAGAAAAAGTGAGATGAGGAAGTTTGATGGCAAGGATCCGGTAAATTAGATAATACAGATGGAGAAATATTTTGATCTACATGGTGTACCACTGTTACAAAAGGTACGTATTGCATCTAATTATTTATAACCGGATCAATTTTTATGGTATAAAGGGCTTTGTTCTCGTAAACCACTTGTTATGCGGCCAATTTTCATAGAAGAAATAATAACACATTATCAGGATACAAAGGGTAACACCTTCTTTAGTCTATTGATAAATCTCAAACATAAGTTTTCAATGGAAGAGAACATTGAGGACCTTCAAAAATTGAATATAGGGGAAAATGATATTCCAGAGAAGCAGAGGATTGATGTCTCCATAGGGACTTTAAAGGATAATGTTCAACATGAGGTTCGTCATTGGGAACCTGATTCATTGGAGAGGCCAAGAAAAGTGCAAAGAAAAATTATGGAAACAAAGAAGTATACCCCTTACAACTATAAAGATGGAAGTATTGTTTCTCCTATCCTTCCGCAACCTACAAGGTTGACACCGCAACAATTGGATGAAAAAAGAGCAAAAGGGCTTTGTTACAGTTGTGATAAAAAATACACTAAAGGTAATAAGTGTGCTAAGAAGAAATTATTTTAAATAGATTATGAAGAGGAGGAAGAAAAGGATCAATAAACATTAAAAGAAGAGGATATACACCAGGAACCAACCCCAGTGAAAGAAGAAATGAATTCGAGAATATCTTGTAAAGCATTGGTGAGAATTACCACTCCTCAAACTCTCAAGATAGAAGGACACGTCAAGAAGAAAAAGGTTCAAGAATTGAAAGATCACATTGAGAAAGAAGTGAATCTAACCATATCTTGTAATACATTGGTCGTAATTACCAATCCTCAAACTATCAAGATAGAGGAACATATCAAGAAGAAAAATTTTCAAGAAGTGAAAGATCACATCAAGCATCAAGAAATGAATCCGACCATATCTTGTAATGCATTTGAAGAAATTACCACTCCTCAAACTCTCAAGATAGAAGGACATATCAAGAAGAAAAAGGTTCAAGCAGTGAAATATCACATCGAGCATCAACAATAGGTTCTCCAAATTTTAAAGGATAATGCCACTTTGGTGCAGAATTGAATGAAACAATAGGTAGATCAACATCTTAGTGAAAAGATTTTGATATAGGTGATTGGGTATTTTTACGACTACATCTCAAGCAAGCTATTTATGAGAAGAAAATGTTGGTAATACTACATGCACTTAAGAAACAAGGACCTTACCCAATGGGAAGACACTTAAAGGTAAAAATGGATCATGATAGTCTTAAATACTTTTAGAACAAATATTATCTTTAGAAGAACAGAAAAAATGGGTCACGAATGTGTTGGGTTATGACTTTGACATCATCTACAGAAAAGGGAAGAAACATTTTGTTGCATATGTACTCTTAAGAAATGACGAGGATGTGGAAGCATTGTTTTGAGCTATTTCTATTATCCAACCAAAATGGATAAACGAAGGAAGGGATGAATGGAAGAAGGATGAAGAAGTGTGGTCACTCATTCAAAAGTTTTAGAAGATCCCATTTGAAACAATATTGCCAGAACTTGAAGAGGAAGGAAAAATCATATTGGAACATGGAGTAGTCATAGAAACAAGAACACGACAACTACAAAATTGATCAATTTCAGAGTATCTCATCAAGTGGAAGAACTCACCTGTTGAATATTCCACATGGGAGGATAAGAATTTTATACAGAAGCATCAAGAACTACTCAAGTGTTGAGGACAAGACATTTTGAAGGAGAGGGGCATGTTAGGCCACTATACTACTAGTGTAACCACTTATTGTTATTAGTACAACCCCATTATTATATTGTTGTACCCATGTAGTTCCCATATTTTTATTATTATGCCCCATAGAAGCCCACCATTGTTATTTTTGTGCACTTACATTATTATTGTTATGTTGGCTCTGATTATATTATGATCCATTAGACTCCTATATATAGAGAGGAGGTCTTGTCTTTTGTATCATCCAAGAATTGTTAATTTGTGTAATTTAAAGGAGGTTTCCCGCTCAAAGAGGTTGAATTCTAAGGTGCTGATCTATCTTTCCTATCTTTTTGTGAGCTGGTTTCATAACACTTGCACAGAACTTCAATTTGACGAATCCAATTATCTAATTTCTCAACATTTATCTCTACATCATAGATAGGCAATTAAAACATAATGTAAAGCTTTAACAAAGGAGTTTTACCATGTCCTTTTGGACATGTATGTGAAAGGGTAGAAGAAGTGGAAGAAGATGAGGACGAATATGAGGATGAAGATGATGGAGTTGAAGGTGGTGGCTTGACACTATTTCCTCCATTCCCTTTGAATGTTTGTCTCCTTTTACTCCATCTCCTTTTGGAGGTTTTGAGCTCTCTCCATACAACCTTGAATTCCTCTCTATATAAAGAACCTTACCATTTTAGAAATCTCATATAAATCATTTCTAAAAGTTATTTCATCATCAAACATCCGTTCTGGACCTTCTTCATGTGTCGTGGTCAATGAAGCTTGAGGTGTGTTTTTTCTCATTGAAACAATTTGAGATCTTGGATCCACAAGTTCTACTTAATCTTCAAACGTATAAGCATAAAAAAACACTTGCAAAGAAATCAAACCTTCACAATAACCTTGAGCTCAGATAGAGAAATGATCTATAATGTAAACTTGAAGGTGATGTAAAAATTTGCAAGTAAAAGTATTATGTGTTGCAGGAAATGGGTCAATTTGAAAAATGCATAAAAATATTATTTTTAAACTTAGTTAAAATAAATAATAGAGACAATATATCATATCAGAAACAAATAACAAAAAAAATCATAAAGGAGTTCACCCCTCTCCCGGGCTACATCTCCTGGTCCAACTTCCAATGATGGGCCTCTTTCATTAAGTTATCAAACTTGTGTTTACATGGATTTAAAGTCCTCAGAATGTAAATATTATGTGTCCAATGGGTTTAGAATAGTAAAAAACCGATATTTCTTCTGCTAACTGTTCTACAAAATCGACTGAACTGGTATGCATCCTATGAATTCACCTTTTCTGGGCACATAAAATGACAATTTCACCTAGCGTTGGTGAAATTCGGCTGACATTGGTGCATTTTTTCGCTTGGTTTAAATGCCTAATGATGCCTTGGGAAGAAAACAAGGGCCACATGGAGCCATGTGCCTTAGGGTTGGTGCTAACCACCTACCATTGTTAGCATAGCCCTTGGGCCTTTCGGTGGTTGGTTCGATGTTGCAATAAGATTGTGGGTTGTTCCCAATTTTCCATGCCCGTTTCCAAAAATTTGCGCCAAGCCCTCCCCTCCTGGAATCTAATTACATGTGCTTCATGTGACCTGGGCTAGTACCCATACTTATAAACCCGTGAATGTTGGTGCTCCCATTGATGACTCTATTGCTATATGGGTCCATGTGATTCGGGGCTAGTACCCAGGACTCCACCTCTAACCATTGGCGCTACCTGTTTTTATGCTCTAAGGATATGGTACGCCATGTGATCTGGGGTTTGTCCAGTTCTCCAGCCCCTCACAACAATTGTGCTCTTCGTTTATGTTTGTGTTCATATGACTTGCAATGAATGGTGCTAGAACTATACGTTGGGGCTAGGCCCAAGCCCTCAGCTTCCCTACCTATGGTCACATGGTCATGGGGTGACTGGGGGCCATGGCTTAGCCTAGGCCTTGTCCCCCATCAACCATCGGAATAAAACATAAATAAGTATTTTCAACTAATATTTTAAGGACCACCTCGATAGTGGAGCGGTAAGGCTCTATGTTGCTAGTCCATAGGTCATGCGATCGAATTTGGTTAGTTACAATTCAACATTCACCCAAAATTTTAGTGGACCACGGGGTCCCATGTGGCAGCCCATGACTAGGCCACATGGCATCCCACCATTGGTCCAACTCAACAACTTAACAACAAATAAAAATTAACCAAATTCGAACCAATAACACTTGGACACTTGTCAACCTGCCATTGGCTCAATATGTCCATTCAACTTGCACAATCATCGTATAGACTTCCCAATCAGAAATCCTCCAACCAATCTCCAAATTTTTTACCTGTTTTAGAAAATGATCAAAACATGATATCAAGAGCATAGAATATTAGTTTTGAGCTATTCAAGTTGTGTTGGATTTAGGTCGTCGGGATATACAAAGTGGTACAAGTTTTGAGAACTTTTGGATAATTTTAATTTTGAACACTTTATTGATTCCTTGGATCAATTATGAAGGCATTTGAAACCCACATTAGTGACTCAATTATTAAAAATGTATGAAATTGAATTTATTGTCAATTTTAAATTTGCATGGACAAATAATGGATCCTCGAGATTTTCCTGTGTTTTCCCTATGGTGGATATAAATATCTCAGGATACTAAAATAGAAACACAACTAATTATGGAAACGATATTTGGAAGATTGAAGGGAATTTTTTTTCCATTTTTCCATACATTCTAGCATTCATGAAGCATATCTAAAAGTTGAAGGAAATACATGAGAATTTCATAATGAGATTGTTCATTCTTTCCTTGGGACAAGGGAATCCATATTAGCTCAAGCACTCTAGTAGTGCAAAGTAAATAGCTTCTATCAAAGCTCTCGTTGAAAATTTCCTTAGCTATTGTGGACAAATATGATTGAGATGTCATGGTAAATACCAAGACGTCTTGGAAGCACTAGAATAATAAGGTCTTCTTGACCTACATAAAGGTGATGCAAACTTGTTGAAAAACAAGTCCTTAGTTTTCTCTTGGAAGATAATAGAGAGATTGAGGATAGAATTCACCAAAACTAGGAAAAGGGTTGTTATAGATTTCATGAGTATATGGATGCAATCATCATAGCTTGGTATAAAAATGGGATTCTTATCCCCTTGGAAGAAATCCTAAAGGACACCATAAATATTTTCATGACACCGCCACACATGATGTTGAATATGCCAATGATAACATTGCTTTTGAATAATGTGGGAAATGTTTGTTTCATATTGAATGCCCCATTGGAAACAATGTTATAGGTCATTATTACATCTTGGAAAATAATGTCCAAAATCATGATGAAATTTCTATTATTATGAGTGATGTATTGTGCCTCGAGTATGAGGATGATAGCACTACAAGCCATCTTGAAGTTAGTATAACCATTACAATTCCAAATGATTAATTGAACAACAAATTGATGTAATCCTATATTTGGTTTTATTTCTTGGAAAATAAAGAGGAAAATCCTACATACTAAACTTTCATGGAAAACTAAAATATGATGATCAACCTGCATATGAGAAGGTTGAAATTGATAATGAAGCATGAATAGAAGAATGCATATTTGACTTCCTTGATGATAATGGTATGGGATAAAATCACCAACACTTTTCTTGAAGGTATATTAATCCATAATAATATGTTGGCCATCCCACAAGAATAAGGGTTGTTGATAGCCATGATAGAGGAATCCCTCTTGACCTATTTTAGGATAATGATTCTCCATATTAAGAAGAATTTTTAAAGGTCAGGGCACTAATTTTTTAGGATGTTTTTGTTATCATGGAAAACGTTTTATGGCTAGAATGTGTGAAATAAATATTTACTAGTATTACTGAAAAGGATGATTTTCATATATGGCATCTAAATGCTCCAAATTGGCATGAAATTACTTTCCTAGTTTAGCATTGTAATGGTATTATGAGTTCCATGAATTAGCTTTCATAGGTTTTGGTGTAAGGACCAACTTGAAAAAACTATGGAAGTCATGATTCATATAGTGAGACAATTAGCTAAGATTATGATTGTAACAATTTTCTTGTAGCTTTTTTTGCATTGGAAGTACACATAGAGGGAATGTCATGAGATTATGTAACTTTTGATAGCCAAAACTACTCTAATATACTTATATATGCAAGAAAATGAAATGATGATGGTGTTGTTGGAATGGTAGTCAAACCAAGAAAATTTAGGTACCTCTATAATAACTATAGTGACCTTATCCAGAGATTTTTAGAACATGCATACACTAATTATAACTTAAGTGAGTTTCTATGTAATGACATATTTGATGTGTGACTTCCTTTCTCCATAAAAAAGCTATTAGTGGTAGAAATGACATCCCACAAATACGCAAAATGCAATATGGAATTGTTTGTAACATTCAATGAAGACAAAAAAAAAAGGATTTGTTATTATGTGACCATGAGGTGGATACATTGGATAATGGATTTCACTTCAGAATTATCACTCTAATATGTCAAAAATGATATTATAGGATTCTTAGGTTTCCTTGAGAAGGACACTTGTTCCAAGTAAGAGGAAAAGGTTAAACCTCATATTAGATTAAATTTCTTTTAAAATGTTTTCTATATTTTCTGGACCCCTGAAAATGAAGTATGTCCAAATCATAATAAGAATGGATATTGCATTTAAAAAAAAATGGTTTGATTTCAAACTCAGTTGATGAACTAAAGATTGAGGTGAAACCCCTAACATTCTTATCCATATCTATCATATATCGATGCACATTTTTGGAGAGATAGATTAAGGCCATCTATATGGAAAATGTAGACGTGGGTTCATTGTTGTGTATGGTAATGGGACATATCCAATTTAACCTAATTGATACAGAATTATCCCTAATTCCTACTAAGTTCAACTTTCACAATACATATTGAATGACACATGGATGAAGCCTCAGGAGCCCTAGAAGGTTAGGAAGGTATAGGAAATATAGACTAATGATTTGTAAGGGATTTCCTAAGATATGTCCCCAAGTTCTAATCTATTTGCATGCAACAAACTAAATTATAATAAAATATTGGAGAACATGTATAGCTTGTCTGGAAGGACATTTGTTATATATTTCTTGATTTATTTCTATTATGAAGTTATCACATAATAGAGTTCACTTAGTAGGTATTGTTTAGATATTTTTTGAGAAATAAATAACTTTCTATAACAAAAGTACTCAATTTGTTAAGCCATGTATAAGGAAATGATCTTGGAAGAAAAATGAACCATGTAAGATAGTTTGTAGCCAAGTATAGTTTAAAAAGGAATACCATTGACTAATGTTTTGGAGTAGTCAATACCACATGACGAATGTAGGAGAAACATATAATTGATAATTTAATACATGCAGTAGCGATCATTTTGGATTGTATTGGAGGAAATTTTGGGTGTTATTTTTATAGCGTATTGCACACCTAGTACTATTCTATTAGAAAGTTTTGATACTTGAAATGATATTTGTGGAAGAAAGAAACCCATTTCTTCATTAGGATTTTTAGAGTAGAAAACTCTTTCCTCATGATTTAAAGGTGAAAAAGTTTTATAAAGTATGATGTTTATCTATGTGTGTTTATAGTTACCTAAATACATAGCTAAATAGATAAATAGTGAGATATCTATGTGTGTTTGTGTGTGTGTGTGATGGGACATTGAATTTTCTTTTCGAGAAGATAAATTGATGTCATATCATAAAATGTGAAAAAATTGACGTTGATCTGACCTATAAAATAGTAAATTGTAAGGGAATTTGGAAGGTTTGACCTATTTAGACATTGGTGATTGAAAGCATATGACATGGATGGGTACCATTACGTGTAACAAAAGAATCACCTTATTGCTAATATTTGTGGATTTTGGGAATAATTGTTCACACCAAGGAGGTGGGTAAACTTTGCATGTTAAGGACCTAATTATGCTCACCTAAACCACATACATTTTCTATTTAAAGGAAGCTTGGCTTTCTTTGCATAATTGGTGGTAAAAATAAGGTTATAGAATTCTCTTTGGAGGACAAAAACATCCACTTGGAACATGATTTGGATGCTAGAAAGTGAATATTAGAACTGATTTTACCACTTTTCAAAGTATGAGTGTGCTTATAAGGGCCTTTGTAGTATGGACTTTGAACCAAATCCCCTCCCCTTATGTTCCCATTTGAGGAAGTTTCTCATGTTTGGTGGGCCATGCCCCTTGACTTTTTGTATGCATGACATACAAATAACACACCTTATGAATTTTTATTAATTTAACAATTAAGAGGGAATTTCCCCCCTAAATAAGCTAATTTAATGGATTTTAGTTTAGAAAATTAATATTTTAATGTGAAGGATGTTGAGTAGTACCTCTATAAATATTATTTTCAGGCATTTGAAGTTAAGGTAAATTGTTGAAGAAGGAAGAATTTCCTTGGACTAAATAATCAATTGAATATTTTGAAAATCTTAAATATGTTATGTGTACAATTCCCATCTTGAAACATTTGAATTAAAAAAAAAAAACAATATTGTGGAGTATGATGCCTCAGGGCATGGAATTCGTATATTTTTTATGCATAAAGGAATTCCCCTTAACTTTGAATGTTGTGAGATTAAAGAAAATAATTACTCAAAACCATGTATCAAAAATAAGTGTTGGACACTCTAAATGGAGTTAAGAAATAGCATCCATACCTAACATAAAGACACTTTCAAGTAAAAATAGATCACAGAAGTTTGAAGTACTTCTTGGAACAAAGGATATCTTTAGAAGAGCAACAAAAATAAGTTACATATATTTTCGTTCATTTTTTTAAAATTGTGTGCAAAAAGCAAAAAACTAATATTGTGGAAAATGCACTCTCAATGAAAGAGGAAGACATAATATAGTTTAATTTGTGCTATTTCCATTCCATAATCTAATTGGATAGATGAAGCAAGGATATAATGGAAACAATATGATAAGATATGCAAGATCATCCAACATCTATAGGAGGACTTTGATGTAGTAGAAAAAATCATGTGGAAGGATGATTTTTTATGGTATTTAGATCTCTTATACTTATGCAATAGTTCTCAAATCAAATAGAAGGTCTTTCTGGAACTGCACACTTTTCTAGTAAGAGGAAATTTAGGGTTCTTGAAGACATACCAGAGGATCAAGAATTATTTTCCTTGTGGTGGTATTATATAATATGTGAAAATCATTGTGGTTGAATATGTGGTATTAAAAAAAAACGAGAGACAAAAAAGAACCCAAGCTTACTTTAGGCATTAGCGATAATAAGCTAGAAATGGGAAGAAGTTTCAATGTATTTTATTATAGATTTATCAAAATCTAAAAGATAGATTGTCATAGTGGTAGACCGAATGACAACATATGTCCATTGTTTCTTGCTTTCTCATCCTTCTAGATAAGTACAATGGAAGAATAATTCATTGAAACAATACAAAAGATACATAGATACATAAGAGAATTGTAAGTGACATAGATCCAATTTTCACTAGAAAATTTTGAATTGAATTATTTTCTTATTTGGGTAATCAATTAACTCATAACTCTTCTCGTCATTCCTAATCTAATATGATATGTAAATTTCTTTTCATTTGATAAAAAAACACAATGGGTCAAATGGTTTCCTTTGGAAGAGTGGTGGTACAACAAATCCTTCCATAATTCATAAAAAACTTCACCATTTCTGGAACTTTACATATATCATGTTCCATCCATCACATCACCATTAAAATGGGCTATAAGGGCTCAAGCAATATAGGACCACATAGGACAGGAATAAGAGCTTCTCAATCTGTTTAAATACAACTTGGTCGTAGGACAAAATAAGATGAAACAATAGGCATATCAACATTTTGTGGAAAATTAATTTAAAGTGGAGGATTGGATATGTGTGAGATTACAAGCATATGAATAGATGCCACTTATGCAACAAAATAAGGACAATAAATTAGTATTGAGGTATTATGGTCCTTATAATGTGTTGCAAAGGATTTAAAGTATGGAATAGAAATTGGAGTTACCTCCATCTTCACATGCACATCCAATATTCCATGTTTATTTCTTGGGGAAGGTAATCAATGACAAGATCCTATTCAATATTATTTTACCAAAGATTAATCAAGAAGGAAAAATTGTATTAGAACTAAACAAAATCTTGGAAATTAGAATTTGGAAGTTGAGAAATTGAGAAACTATTGAGTACCTCATCAAATGGGAAAATCTACCAATGGAAGAAGTTACATGGAAAGATATGTTGTTCATGAAAAAACACCCACATATAATATGTTGTTGAGGACCACACTTTTTGAAGTGAAGAGGAATTTTAAGCCCTATATAAGCCCCATCGTAACCTAAAACCTCTTATTAATACATATATATTAAGTGATTACATTTATATGTTCATATTTTTATGCAGCCTAGAACCTTGCATGGTCCCATTTTATTATAATTGTATCCTTTGTCTCCTATTTAAATACTAAGGAGACATAGTCTTAGGATCATCAAATCTTGTCTTGTACATTGTATTAATTAAAAAATTAGGTTTCTCCATCAAAGAAGACAATAATTATTGTTTTGTTTTATCATTTTTAAGGAATACGGTTCATACAATTATACCACTATCATGCCTAAGACCATGGTATCCTTTAAGGATTGAAATATTATGCATATGTAAAGTATTATAGGAAACTATTCTAGTTTGAAATTTTTCCAAATGGCTATTATTTCTATCATACCAAATGGCTATTATTTTAATGATGGCTATTATTTTCCATTCACATTTCTCCTACTGTTTTCAAGTTATTTACAATGACACAAAACCTTAAAGGATTGTGTGTTCAGCAACTGATTTATGTTTTTCTCCTCTTAGCATTTAAGATCATCATCCATATTTCAACCCCAAACAAATATTATTAATGTAATATAAAGGGTATTTTGTATGAGAAAAATAAGGAAATAGATGCAAGTAATATATATTAGAAAAGAAGGCCCATCTCAAATCCTTAAATGAGTTGACAAAATGGAATGAGGAAATAAGAAAAAATGGACAATGTGGCAAGGCTTGATAGGGATAGAAGGGGCCATATCACTAAATTTACTTGCACCCATTGTAACAAAATTATACAAATTTATATACCCATTAATGTTACAGGTGTATTTGGGCACATTGCTCCCAATGATCAGATCAATACTATTAGGGCCCATCAATCCCTAATTCAGTTACTACATTCCTTAGACAAGTCATCAAATTGAATTCTTTAATCCATGAAAGTTTCATAGCTTGAAACCCTACTAAAATGCCTCCTTGGGACACCAACGTAGCCTTGGTCAGGGGAAACTATGTTGCAGAGAAGGTAGACCCATTTAGACCTACACTATAGTTCACTTAGACCGACATATATCTACGTTGGGCGAGAATGAGCAAAATTGGGATAGGATTTTGGGAATATTCCTTGATTCTGGAGCATTCTAGAAGGATTCCCAACTCTTATCTCATCGTATGATCTCATTTTTGGATAGGTTATGGATCATTCAACCCTCTATCCTCTCATCCCTTTCTCCATGGAAACTAACTCCAATTATGGAAAACCATTTAATACCGTATTTATGATAAAGCCACTTGCATTTCCCTATAAATTGTCCACTCATAATAGTGATGACGGGACTGGAATTTGGATATTGTAGTGAAATACTTGGTTTGAGACTTGAGATCATTGTCAAGTAATGTTATGCTACTAGATTGATGTGTTATTGGTGTGATGAGGGTTTGGACTAAGTTGGATGAGTGACATGATATTGAACTGCATTGGATGTAGCTTCTCCTTCTATTAATCAATATAGTTGTTTGTTCCTTTTCCCATATTCTTGTCTATATCTATGATGAAGATATGTTCAAATGTTGTTGATTCCATTTGTTTATAGTACATAGATCATATGCTTTGATTGTTGTCATCTTGTGTTTATGTTGGCAGGTACCAATTGAGAAAATTCAAGTTTGAGCGAGAGCAATAGGAGCAATTCATAGGAGATCAAAGGAAGTGAAAGATCACAAGTAGGTTCCTTCATCTTATCTATCTATTGTAGGAAAAGGTTAAACCTCTTTACTTCTATTGTTCTAAGTGTAACTACCCACTTAGGGAAGATATACTTATTAGCAGGTATAAATTTCGTATCACAAATTGGCGACCACATTGGGGAACAACCATCATTCCTGGTAGTTTACCATTATCATCTTATGTCTTAGTAAACTTTACATGACTTCATTGATCTCTTTTCAGTCATTTTGAAGCTTTTTTGGTCAAAAAAGTTTGTTTAAATGTCTCTTGATTGTGCTCTCCGACACCACGACAATGTTGGTCATGACATAGTGCACTACAGAGCAGCCTTAGCTAAAAAACCCATCTTTTGCTTAGTTTTTTCCAAATTTGCTTATGATGTTGTTTGCTAAAAGATCAATGTTTCCTATGGCTCTTAAATCAATTTTCATTTCTTCTCCAAGCCCTAATTTGATATTGATTGTTTATTGTTTCTTAAGATATTTCTTTATCATTATCAATTCATTGTCAAAGTTAGCCTACATCGATTAGACATTTCTGAAAAAGAATTGTCGTAAAGTCTTCATTTATTTGAAAAGAAAATGTCGTAAAGTCTTCGTTTCTTGAGAAAAGCATTGATTGATCGTTTGTGCATTTAGTTTCTTTATGTTCATATAAAATTTAAAGGAATGAAAATAAAAACATGCATAATGCGTTTAGAAGTTTGTGTGTGCTTGTAGGAATGGTATAGGGAAAGTTGCATTGGATGTGCTCTATGCTCTTTGTTTAAAGATTCTAATTTTTCTATCCTTTTTAGTTATGGTTTTCATTGTTTAAATCAAATGAAATGAATGTTTCTCATCATAGTTACATTCTAGGAGTTTTAGAAACGTCACATAGTGAACCTGAAAGGCAAACTTTTAAACAAGATCAGCTAAAACTTATCTCAATTAACCTAATGAAGCATTGTAACTTAACGCATAACATTTAGAGGTCTAGGATAGGGACGTGTTCCGACATCATTAAACATAGCAGTTGTCACTAATGGTCTGTAATACATTTCGAGTGTGATACTTCATTCCACATACGTAAGTATATCGTAGCTCATCCACATACTTTCGGGTATATAGGGTGGTGTTATAGTACAAAATGTATAAAGGAATGCACTCACTGTGTAGTTTCGCATTAGACAACGCTAACACGAATTGGGCCTCCATGTACTTTTGGGTATATTTCTGAGGACTACATTAGGTTTCTATCCATCCATAGGTAACCAAGTTGGCTTCCTTGTATACTGTGATACACCGAAAACAACATTCAGGGAGATTTCCTGCATGCATGTTAAGTCCTTGGTTTACTGAGGCAATATATTGGAGTTCACAGTTACTTGGTAATCCTTTTGCATAGATTATCCCTCTTTTGTTTTGGTTATGTTATTTTAATTAAAATAACATTAATTGACCATGGATAACATTCTCCACGTCACTCAGTTGATCTTAGGTTGAGACATATGGAAACAACTCTGAAGTCCACTAATCAAGGAATTCCTTTTGATGGGAATCCTAGTCCTTTTCCTACTTTCGGAAATATTAGTGCTCCTTATATGGCTACATTGTCACTTTTTGGACTTACCATCAGCTTGCCAGTATCGTTGTTCTCAACCTCCTTGGCCTCGCAACTGAATATTCCTACAACTAGACAAAATCAACCTCCAGTTGATCCTAAGGTTGACCCTTTACCTTCTTCGTCAGTTGTTTCTTCCTCCCCTTCTTCCTCTTCACCTGGTGAAAGTATTGACACTAGTAACCAAGTGGATAAAAAGAAGAATAAAGGGAAGAAGAAGAATAAGAAGAAGAATATTCAGCAAGGGGCGACCAAGCAACCATTGCTTCGAATGCAACTTCTACTTAGAAATTGTCCGATAAGCCTCACAAACTTTGATATCCTTGCAAACGTTTTACGGGAGACCATCTTCTTCAAAATTGTTCTGGTATTCCTTAGATCCTAGAAGAATGGTCTTCTTATTCACATCATCCTGCGTCATCAACTTCTGGAGATCATGTTAGTGACACACCATCAACTAGTGGTCGTAAAGTTCATGGAAGGAAGTGTAAAGCTAACTTTCCCTATAGGTTATGAAAAGGGAATCATGCCATAAACCTTTGTCCCTATCTTGATGAAGCCGAAAAAGTGTTGGATAACCGTCTTGCTTCTCCGCAGTGACTTCCATCTCGTTACAGGAGACTCTCCCTTAATCCTTCACTAGTTGATGAAGTGACTGACCCAAATCAATTGTCAGTCAAACCCACTCTCTATGAATGTGAACCCCATGAGTCTATACCTTACCAATCAGAGGTTGAGGAAATAGTTGACCCGATTTCACCTTTAGTTATTCATACCTTTCCCGTAAGGGGTGAGAATGATACCACTCAGGTTCTTTTCATTCCTTCAGATTCTAATGAGCTTGGAGGAAACCCTATTGTTCCATCAAGACAGGAGGAAAATCCTCCCATTCTCATAACTCAAGGGGGTAATTCTCCCGTTCTTACAATACCCCCTCCAAGTAGTCTCATCACTTCCTTTGATTGGAATCGATTGGCAGCATGTCATCTTCCTTCTTATGTGCCTTTCCAGATCATAGTACAGGTTTATAATATGATTGTATCTAACACCATTATAGATGAAGGTTCATCTGTGAGTATCCTTTCCTCTACTGCTTGGCAGGCACTCGGTTGACTACCACTTGTGCATGTTACCTAGAATATGTTGGCTTTTAACAGAGGAACTAATCAACCATTAGGGATCCTTCCTCAGTTGCCTATTACTTTGGGAGAAAAAATTGTTTATCTCAATGTGATGGTAGTCCCAGGCCCTTTAGATTACAATTTACTTCTTGGGCGTGACTATTTTTATGACATGGGAGCTATTGTTTCAACACTCTTTCGAGTGTTGTGTTTCTGGCATGAAGGAAAAATTGTCACCATTGAACAGAATTCATTTCCCGATCCAACTATGGCTTCTAGTCGACCATCTTCCCTAAATGGTCCTTTTGTCCCAATGGTATCTTCCACCCCACGAGTCAATTATGTGGCAACTCGTTCCATTCTTACATCAACTGACAATCAATTCTGTGATGTTGTGCATTATGTACTGGAGGCATTAGAACTAGATCTCTTTAATGGATTCCTTGTTATGTATCCCTTCCAAAGCATTGTTCTCCCATCTAATGACAACCTATTGGAAGTCATGACCTCTTTTGGGTCGTGATCAAGGAATCATGAGCATAGTTCCTTGTCTTGTGTCAAGCTCGTTAAAAAATGAAACAAGGAATATGAGGATAGTTATTTTACTATGTCAACCTCACTAAAAAAAATGAAACAGGTCCCCTAAGCATAGCTCCTTGTCTTCTATCAAGCTCATTAAAAAATTAAACAAGGAATATGAGGATAGTTCTTTTACTATGTCAACCTCATTAAAACATGAAATGAGTCTTTGATTAGATGGCATGAAATCCCACTCGAGTCTTTCATTTGATCTCGTAAATGAACCTTCATTCCATCCACTTGATAGCCACGAGTAGTCCCCTTAGGTGAATTTAATGAACCTTAGGGGGCATGCACCTAGAATCGAGTCATCATGTTGGGGGCATGTAAACCAATCTGAAGCATAGTTTTTTCATGGTTCAAGGTTGGGTAAAAATGAAACTGAATCCAAGCATATTTTTTTGTTTCAAGCTTGTGTAAACATGAAACTGAATCTAATCATAGTTCCCTATTGTTCAAGCTTTTGTAAAAATGAACCCATATCCATTGTAACCCTCGTGATTTCCATTCTATTAGCCTCTTCCATCAGATGAGCCTTTCTTTTTTCTCCTTGCATCGCCATTATCTGCTTGGTCGATCATACGCTTTCACTTGGTTGTTTTACCCTTTTTGAGGAACAGTTGCAATGAGTGATCTTATTAGCCAACCTCTTCACTTAAATCAACATGTTTTGAGAAGTTCCAACATTGGTAGAACCATTTCTTATCCTAGACACCACTCGTTACTCTAAGTGGAGTCCTCTTTAAGCTCTTTTCAGACTCTAGAAACATGAAAAGATTATTGGGCACTTGTTCTTTTCACCTCGTAAATGGATTGGAAATGACATCTACTCAGTATAAGTTTAACCCTTTTCAGGACTGAGATAGATTACTTATGAAAAAGGAATAAGTTGATCGAACATGGTCAATAGGTTCTCTCTTGTATTATTTTATGCTTTTTTAGATTGGAGAGACAAATTTATGAAAAATAACTTGTGGAGTTTTCCTTTTGTCCCTTTTCAAACTCTCTAAACATGAAAAGGACCAAGTTCTCATTGTCGTTAAACTCGTTAAAGCATCAAATAGCGACAAACTTTTCCATCATCACAAGACCGAGTTTCACCTTTGCTAGACTCGTTAAAACATCACATAGTGATGGATTCACCTGAACGGTCAAATTATACTACAAGCATATGTTATCCTCCTCAATCTTGTTTAAAAAAGTAAAGAGGTACTAGTCAGCAATGAATGGGGAAAATGGGAAAAGGGATAAATCATTTTATGGTAGCAAGTCACTCTTGAACATGCCACTTTCACCACATCTCTGTGACTATTTGGGTTGGGTTATTTGCTTGATGGTTATCATAGCTATGTTCTATGACACCATCCATCACTTTGGTTTTGGGTCAATGCTTCCAATTCATTAAGTGTCGTCGACATGTTCAAGAGAACTCACTCAGTAAACTTCATCCTTTGCAATACCCATAAACCTTCATTTTCATGACCGCCATTCCTAAACATTGTGTCATTAGTCACATTCAGTCTTCAAAATCATTACACTCATTTCGTTTCATTGATGGGGGATACATCAAGGCCATCCTTTGACGAGTCACTTCTTGTTGACATCAACACATTATCTAGGAAGTTGACTTAGAAACACCCTTCCAGTACCTTGAGGCTTGCATAAATCAATGGCAAGCTTCTTGCTTTAGGTGACAGGTTGACATCACAGGCCTTCGACCAAAATACTTTGTATGGTGTTCGACATCAAAACATCTATCAACACCATGCATAATGTATTGTAGTACCTTGAGAATCGTTATCATTATCGGTGATTTCTTTCACGTCTTTTAATGGCTTACATCATTGGCTAGTAATCAGATGGTGTCTTCCCATGTTTGACTTCAGATCACATTTTCACATGGTAAAATTTGTACTTGAGGAAACGATTGGATGAGATAGAAGACCCTAGATCTAGTTTCATCCATCTAGGCTATGATTTCAGGAGATAGTAAATCATCTCTATGATGGCTTTACACAGATGGTCATCCTATCATCGTCTATATCTGTAGACAACTATCTCATTTATGTAAATATAATGAAAAGTTTATATGTTGAGTATGGATATGCCTTCCCTTAGAAATTCGTGAAAAATTCAAAGATATCATGATATTATGTATTGTAATTGATGCAGGTCACCATCTACTTCACGTCCACCTCATCACATCATAAAGCATATCACTCAACATTATCATTTTCGATCCCATGCTTTAGGGGGAAGCTGTTATAGGTATATTTGGGCACATCACTCTCGACGATCAAATCAGTATAATTAGGGCTTATCAAACCCTACTTCAGTTTCTACATGCCCTAAAAAGTCATCAAATTGAATGATTTCATCCATGAAAGCTTCCTAGCTTGAAACCCTACTAAAATGCCTCCTTGGGACACCAGTGCAGCCTTGGTCAAGGGAAATTATGCTGCAGAGCAGGTAGGCCCATTCAGACCTGCATTACAGTGCACTTAGGCCCACTTATACCTATGCTGGGTGGGAATGAGGGAAACTGGCATAGGATTATGGGAATATTCCTTGATTCTAGAGCATTGTAGAAGGATACCCAACTCTTATCTCATCCTATGAGATCATTTTTCGATAGGCTATGGATCATTCAACCCTCTATCCTCTCATACTTTTCTCCATGGAAACTAAATCCAATTATGGGAAGCCATTCAATACCCTAGTTATGACAAAACCACTTGCATTTCCCTATAAATTGGCCACTCGTCATAGTGATCAGGGGGCTAGAATTCAGATATTGTAATGATATATTGTTGGTTTGAGACTTGAGATCATTGTCAAGTAATGTTATGTTTCTGGATTGACGTGCTATTGGTGTGATGAGGGTTTGGACTAAGCTAGATGAGTGACATGGGATCAAACCACATTGGGTGTAGCTTCTCTTTCTATCAATCAATAAAGTTGTTTGTTCCTTTTTCCATATTCTTATCTATATCTATGGTGAATATATGTTCAAATGTTGTGAATTACATTTGTTAATAGTATATAGATAATATGCTTTGATCATTGTCGTCTTCTGTTTATGTTAGAAGGTACCAATTGAGCTAATTCAGTTTGAGCAGGAACAACGAGAGCAATTCAAAGGAGATCAAAAGAAGCTAAAGATCACAAGTAGCTTCCTTCGTCTTATCTATCTATTGTAGGAAAAGGTTAAACCTCTTTACTTTTGTTGTTCTAAGTGTAACTACCCACTTAGGGAAGATCTACTTATCTGTAGGTATAAATTCTGTATAACAGTTACAGGAAGGATATATATGGGTCATTTTTGAGTAATGAAAGAAAGCATGCAACGGCCAAAACCTATAATAAAAGATTGAAGGAAGATTGAAAAACATACACTAAGGAAAAGTGTGAAGTATAAAGTAAATGAAAATAAATAAAGAGTTCAAATAAATGATCCATAAAGAAAATTTGATGGTCAATCCCAATCCTTCCATGTTACATATCCTTGTTCTTATGTACATGGCCTAGAATAATAATATATTTTATTTAATAGAATTATAGGGATAACATGGATGCAAAAGTGTTCAAGTGCTTCTATGCATGTTTCATACTTTTAATTCTTGCGCACTCACCCTATTGTTGTGATATGTTTAATTCCATCAACAATGCTTGTAAATCATTCAAGATTTCCAACTATAACAAATCTAATTCCATGGCACTTAACAAGTAAAAACTAGACTCCAAAAAGCTCTAGGAAAACTTATAGATGATTCGGTTAAATATGAGATATCCATTGTATCTAACTTTTATAAAAAAAATCAAGGTTGGTTGTTGAGAATTCTATCTATGTGTCTACTAGTGGTGTAATCTTCCTTGAAACCCATGACTACTAAAATTGTTATATGATCAATGTTAGTAATGTACAATCCTCAAGGAAAACCATTCAAGAGATAATTTCATTGTAATTCATGTGAATACTAATAATGTTTCTAATTGTAATGAAGCACGAAAAACAACTAATAATGTATATCCTAAAATATTTTAGTTTGAGTGTTTTCTTCAAACATTAAACCTATTGATGGATAGTATTATTAAGTTGCAAGACCCTAATTTTAAATGGATTGGTTCGTTGAAAAATAAAGGGAATAGGATGGAAAAAATATTACCAATTGTAGTGTTTCCCACACCATTTCCATTATCAATGTAAGTTTGAGCTACTTAAAATTGGAAAGGATAACATTGTTATATATTAGCTCACCTTAATGCACCTTTTGAACATAAAACAAAAAGAGATAGTATGGTGGTCAATGATTGATTATTGGGTTGAAAATCGAGGTATGGATCCACATTTGATAGAGAATAATTTGAAAAGGTGGAGGAACTAGTACTGATGGTTAGTTTTCTTCAAAGTATAGGTATTTTTCATAGTTAATGAAGACTATTTATAATATGATTCAATTTCACTATAAATTGGGGAAGTATATGAGAAGGATGCCAACATACTATACCAAAACAAAGATTTTGTACAGATGAGAATTCAAACATTGTATGATCATACCTTTAAATATCTGGTTAAAAGGTGGATTAATACAAAGTTTCCCTCCATTTATTATCATATGTCCTTATGCAAAAATAACTTTGTACATCTTGGTTGGCTTGACCAATTCTTATGGTTGGGCTTATGAAAAAACCTCACTATATCCAAATGATTATAATGCTTATATTATGGAATTAGATAGTTTGATCCATGATGAGGTCAATCTTGATCAAGTGTGAAGAGAATTGAGCTGCTAAATTAGGGGCCTTTGAATTTTTAATAATGTTCACCTAATAAAATAACAAAATAAGATAAATCCTATAGAATGGTGGAAATGACAAGAAATTATATGACACATCTACATAAATAAATGTTGATGTTTCTTTCATGCACTGTGAAGACGTCTTTTATAAATAGGTGTTTTATCACATACGACTTAATCCACAAGGTGAAGAGAAACATATTGAATGTTCAATGGGTCGAAGGTTGGTTTAAGCTAACTATGAGTTGTGGTTATCATCTAATTATTATGAAGCGGAAAAGAATGATATAATATATACAACTTGGAAAAACAATATATATAATGCCAATTTGGAGGAAGGATCCATAGATTTAGATATATTTGTGGTTGAAATTTTTGTTTAAAGAATTCATGCCATTGATTATATAATGAGGATGAAAACTCTATTAACTACCAATAATGACACTAGCATGATTCTAGATGCCATATATTTAAGTTCACAACCTCCATGATTGCATGGAAACCATCTAGGTAATGGTGATGTTCATTCTATTTTTCTATAAGAAGACTCACCTAGGCCTATTGTTAGAGCACGAGAAAATAAATTACATTTTCATGCCAAGAGGAAATATTAGTATATATAAGCATTGTTTGTGTTGACCCTTTATCGTGAAATTATTTGTAAACTCAATATGATATTTTAAGACATCGTTTGGATTTTTTATTTCATATTAACTCTTTTATCATGATTTGTAGATCATGTTAGAGATAAGGATCAAATGGAAACACCATCAAAGCATAAAACCTAGAAGACACAGAAATAATAGGAAAAATAAGAAAGAAAATTCTTTATTGTTATAGGTAATTTTGTCACATCCACTCAAAATACCTCAAAATAATATCAATCAACATCCATGAACACTTTGTCATTATCCCTTTGCAAATCCCTAAGGATCACCTCTCCAAAAAATCCTGAGTTCCTATTCAATCAGCTCAAAAGTAGTGTTTTTAGCGCTAGTGCACCCTACATTATTGTCCATCTAAAATGGTTGCAAGTTACATAAGTGAGCACTTACACTGACCAACGCAGGTTTCTTGACTTTCCAGGTGTGGTGGTTCTTGAATTTCAGGAATATTAAAAAATAGTTTTGAATATTCTCCTTCCAGAAGCTTATGAGGTGGTTTTAACCATTTACCATGGATATATATCTCACACTCCTACACTAGAGGCCTTATCTCTTATCATTAGAGATTTTCCTCCTCAATATGTGGATCTCAAGCCTAGATTGGTAAATCCTAAACTACCACTTTTACTTTATAAATTTACTATCTCGCATAGATTCTAGGTTTGATTTTAGATATTACTAGTGCCCTCATGTTGCTTCTTCAAGCTTAAGGAATCATCATCCATTTATGCATTAGGTTTGAGTGTGAAGCTTTGCTTTGCAGAAAGGAAGGAAAAAACAGTCCGGGAGACATCTACAAAGTAATCATCTATAAATGGTTGTAACTCTTTCCTTAGTGAATTATGTTTCTATTTTTATATTAATGTGGTTGGTTAGACCATTTAGTTGTAATCGTACCATTTTTATACTATGTATATATTAAGGATACCTAGGTTTAGAATCATCCCATATTTTGGTGTGCATTGATTCGTTGTATGAGGAGGTTTCCAACTCGAAGTGGGTTTTTATTAATTGAATTTTTTATCATTTTCAAGGTGTTTGGTTCATAACAAAAAATAAACAATATCATGATGTGGATAGAAGAGATCTGCTACAATAGGTTGATATTCATTCATGGAATAATCATACATCAAAATAAAACAATGGGATATATCATATGGACCTATCAATATAAGCACGTGAAAAAAATAGTTATTCTAAATGGATCATAATGAAAATATGATAAAATATGATCCCATGTAATCAATATAAAAAATATGAAAATAAAAGTTGATGAAGTGGTATCTTGAATAATAGGAGAAATTAATTTCTCCATTGGCAATTTGTTTTATGAAGGGAGGCAATATGGTTAAAAATATATCTATTAGAGGTTGCCACTCTTGCAAGTTCTTCAAACATCAGAAGGAAAAACATGGAAGACTTCTAGGAACATCCCTCTTTAATAGGTCCTTAGTACATATAGGAGACAAATGGTACAATTATAATTAAAGGGTCCAACTAACCACACTAATATACAAATAAAAATATAACTGTGTTGGGTCCTTATAATACTAGTGTAGCCCCCATATTATTATTGTTGTGTCCCATGTAGCCATGATATTGTTTTTGTTGTGCCCCAAGGAAGCCCACTATTGTTATTGTTGTGCATTTACATTATTATTGTTATGTAGGCCCTAATTATATTGTGACCCTTTAGACTCCTATATATACAAAGGAGGCCTTATCATTGGTATCCTCCAAGAATTGTTCATTTATGTGATGTAAAGGAAGGTTGCCCCATAGAAGAGGCATATTTTAAGGTTTTTGAATTGTCTTTTCTTTTGTTCTCTTATCTCGTTACATAATATTTGGTATTAGAGCTTTGGAACTGAGGGTTTCGCTACTTCAAATATGTCACATTGGAATTTTGGCTATAAATTTCTCTCTGAATCTTTAGAAGCTAAAATTTTAACCACATGGAGTATATATTTTGTTTGAAGTCGTGTAAATGTTTAAGATCTTGCTTTACTATATTTTTGAAGATATGGTCCAGATAAGTTAGGATTTTAGAATGTTCCTAGATTCAGTCTAAAATAGGTGTTCCATGAAAAAGTGTCATAACTTCCTCTTCATTCATTGGATTTGAAGCTAGTAGGAAATAAATGAAAGTGCACGAAAATTATTTTCTTATGTATCAATTTGAGGGCTGAAGCTTGAAACAGTAACATGTGGCATCCCGTACAAGTTCAACCAATAAAACTTGTTCATAATTAGGTAATTGTGGGAGATTTGGCATAACTTTATCTTGAGGAATCCAATCTCGGACTCACTTATGGCATTCGAAATAAGAATCAGATGGCTACCGTAAGATGAAATTTTAGACATTGGGAAGTTGAAATTACAGAGATAAAACAATCCCAACATCAAGCTTCAAAAAGAAAGAAAAAAGGGTGTAATTTTTTTTTTTAATTTTAATAACTTTTGTTTGAAAAATCTTTCTGAAGTAATTCAAAGGGCATAGTAAAGCATAGATATCATTATCTAGTTCCATTATGTCTTGTAATAATAAAATGGATATTCCCAGTAAGCAACTAGAAATCACTACTATGGAACATGAAGAGGAGGGAGAAATGCAACATGATATATCAAAATTATTAGACCAAGTGCAACAAATTTTACTCTAACAAAGCGTAAACAAAAATGAATTGGAAGCAATGATGAATCTTAACATGGATGGTTTAAATAAAAAATAAAAAATGAACATGGAAGTTTTGAAGGATATTTTATAAACAGAAATGGAAGGTTTGAAGGATGGTTTAAAAGAAGAAATGGAAGTTTTTAAGGAAGGTTTAAAAAATTTGATACAAGAAATATATCATAATGCCAATGAGGTATTCCATGACACATCATGAGAACAAAAAGAATGTGAATCATGATTTCAAAGACTCTAAATTTGGGTTGAAGACCAACCACTTTCCAAAGATTGATATGAGGATGTTTGATGGCATGAATCTGGTAACTTGGATACTACAAATGGAGCAATTGTTTGCTCTACATTATGTGCAACACACACAAAAGGTATGCATTGCATATTTATATTTAGAACCCAATGATTTTGTGTGGTATCAATGTATTTTCTCTTATAAATATCTTGTAACTTGGTGAATTTTTGCAGAGGAATTGATAAAAACATCATGAGAATACAAATAGGAACACATTCTTTAGCCAATTGATAACAATTAAACAAAAGGGTTCAATGGTGGAACACGCTAAGGACTTCCAAATATTTCATATTAAGGTAATTGAAATTCATTGGGACTTTAAAGGATATATCCAACATGAGGTTTGTATTTGGGAACCTAACTCATTGGAGAATGCTTTTAGGGTGGAAGGAAATGTTGAAAGAAAATTTATAGCAACAAGGATGTCTACCACTTGCAACTATAAGCATGGAAGTGTTTCTACTCCTAGGATTCTATAACCTATAATGTTCACACCATAACAACTAGAGGAAAAAGAAAAAAAGGGCTTTATTATAGTTGCGATGGAAAATACAATAAAGGTCACAAGTGTGTTGATAAGAAATTATTTTATATAGACTGTGAAGATTAGGAAGAAAAGGAAAAATAAACATGAAAAGAAGAAAATATGCACCATGAACGGCCATTGGGGGCTGAAAAAGAAGAAATGAATTCAACCATATATTGTAATTCATTGGTGGGAATTATCACTCCTCAAACCCTCAAGATAGAAGGATATATCAAGAATAAAAAGGTAATAGTATTGATTGATTCAGGTAGCACCCGTAGTTTTATTCATTGAAAGATAAACAAGGACGCAAATTTGTTTCTATACCCAACACTAGAATATCAAGTGATGGTTGCAAATGGGGGAACTATAAATTGCTCAGGGAAATTCCATAATATCAATCTAATCACGGGGGAATATGTATTGAATAGTCCAATAATTTTCATTCAAATGGGTGGTGCTGATGTTGTATTAGGAGTCTAATAGTTATAATATTTGGGGCGGTAACTTTTAATTTTCAATATTTTTTTTTGAATTTTTTCTACGAAGGAAGGGAAATTGAATTAATGGGTATCATTGGGAACCTAGTAAGATAATTAGATATAATGGCATTACTAATATTTTAATGAAGCAAAAACAAGGTGTAAAACAATTATTCTCACTAGACGTTTAAACACCTAAGTCTCCAATTTCCCTAGATCTCCAAATAATCCCTGACAATCATTCCAAGGCATTTTAGACTCCCAAAGGTCTCCCACCTATTTGAAATCATGATCATGCTATTCAATTGATTCAAATAAGTTTTCCTCCAAACATTAGACCTTACAAATATCCGTATGCCCTTAAGAGTGAAATTGAATGCATGGTTGCAGAAATGATAAAGGCTAGTAAAATTCAACCTTCCAAAAGTTCCTTCCTTGCTCCAATAGTATTGGTACATAGGAAACATGGATCTTAGCATATGTGTCTAGATTGTAAGGAGCTCAACAAGCTCACAATTAAAGATAACTTTCGCATTCCTATTATTGATGAATTTTTGTATGAATTACATGGAACAATTTACTTCACCAAGCTAGTTCTTCATTCAAGATATCATCAAATTAGAATGATGACTGAAGACATTCTAAAAACAACATTTAGAACTAATGAAGGTTACTATCAATTTTTTGTCATGCATTTTGGCTTACTAATGCACCTTCCACATTTCAAGATTTAATGAATTCCACTTTCAAACCCTTCCTTACAAAATGTGTGTTAGTAGTTCTTGATGATATACTAATACACAACAAGTATTGAAAGGATCATGTTCAACATGCTGGTAGGGTGATCAAACTATTGGAGAGGAAAAAATTGTATGCAAAACCTCGAAATTCTTCTTTGGGGTACATGAGGTGGAATATTTTGGTCATATTCTATCTCACAAGGTTAGTGAGATTGACTGTAAGAAAATTAAAGCCATCATAGAATGGAAAATCCTCACAACTTTAAGGCATCTTCAAGGATTTCTCTTAAGAGCACCCTTAACAACATTACTAAAGAAAGATGAACTTTCTTGGACTCCAGAAAAAAGTAAGGCCTTTGAACATCTTAAGGAGGCAATGTACCAAGCTTTGGTCATAGCTACACTAGACATAAAAAAAACCTTATTGTGGAATATGATGCATTAGGAACTTGAATTGGTGTTATCTTAATACAGGAAGTGTAGATTTTCCTATATATTCACAACTCGTGTAATGTACTAAAACACAAGAGAAGAATCTACTCCACTCCTTAAACAACGGAAACCAATAGATCGTTGAAAACAATAATCGATAAGAGGAAGATTATAAATGGCACATAACACAATAATTTATCTAGGGAAATCCATTTCTCAATACCCCAACTATCTATTACATTAATCAAAAATTTGAGTGATAATGGAAAGCTTGTTCTCACAAGAAGAATTCATGCACAAGTATAATCAACTCTCCGCTTCACATGCCCACTCTAGCCAACACTTAGCCAATAATGCTTCCTACCAGGCCTCTATTTCCTTACACAATTCCTATGAGGATTAGCCCATATTTAATTGGGAAATCCTTCCTCCATAACTATGTAATCCAAAACTAGGTCCTTCTCTAATGACATGCATGACTTGTACAACTCAGATAATAATACAACTGATAATACATTGTACATGCACTCTAGTCTCTATTTTGTCTTTCTGTGAACTAAAATTCATGAGTCTCTCATGAGGGAATCTTCAATTAGCTGAAGTGGCACTGAAGATGCACTAGTGCACCAACTCACTACTAGACCTCTACTAGTTCCAAAACAGTTAGAACTAGTTTAACTGTCTATAACTCAGTCAAACTGAGTTATCTAATTACAACTCAATCAAATTGAGCTATCCAATTACAACTCAAAAAAACTCATTCTGGATCCCTAAAATTTAGGGATACCATAGACATGATAAAGACATACTTACAACTCAAAATTCCTAAGCTAATTAAAATAACTAAACTTAATTAAACATTTACAAGTTGCTATGAAAATAGAATTTGATTTTAATTCACAGTTTAATTGAAGAACAAATTAAACTAGAATTTGTTGTTGTCATTTCTCCACACCCCCTTTCAAAAAAAAAGGGGATTATCAACTATCCGATCCTATCTCTATGAAACTTGAATTTAAATCTTGACATTGACTTTCCCAAAATGTAAACATCTTGCTCCTTTGTGGCAATGTACTCAAACAACATAATCTGTCTCAATACACAATCTCAAAGATGAGTATATCAGATATCAATATGCTTGGATCGATCACAAAAAAATAGATTTTTAGAGCATTTGATACATCTATGATTATTGCAGTAAATCATAGTTAGATCCATCTGCTAACCAAAGAAACCAACCATAATATTTCTCATTGAGATGGCTTGACATGCTACCTGAATTGCAACCATTTACTCTACCTCTCCCAAACTGAGTGAAACCAATCTTTGTTTCTAGCTGTGTGCTCTTCTTATCGGATTGACTCCCTGTCCAATTTGCATTGGTGAAGCCTTGAAGCTCCACTCCCTTTGTTTGTTTGTACCATAATCCATACATAGTAGTTCCTCTGAGGTATCAAAACACATCCTTTTCCTCCTTCCAATACAACTTGGTAGGCCTAACCATCACTTGACTAGAATAGTTAACTACATAGCACATATCCAGTCATGTGTTCAACAAATGCATGAGTGAACCCACAAGCTTCCTATAAACAATAGCTTCCAGTTCTTCCCTTGAAGTACCATCCTCCTTCCTCTAGTTACTTTCTAGAGGAGACTCCATGGGCTGGTTACTCTCCATGTGGAATCTCCTAAGTATCTCATTATTGTACCTTCCCTGAGACACAAACAGTTCCCCATCACCTTGCCATACTTCCATGCCCAGAAAGTAATATGTGAGCCCCATGTCCTTCATATGAAGCTCTTGCAATATCCTCTTTGCAAGACTTGATCAGCTGATTATCACCTGTCAAAATCAAATCATTGATATAAAACACAATTATCAATAATTTCCTGCCACCACTATGTGGTACAGGTTCACATCCGCTTCACTCTTAGTGAAGCCTAGCCCGGTGATGTGGCTGTTGATACTAGTGTACCAAGCATGGGGTGCTTTCTTTAACCCACAACGCTCTCTTGAGCCAACAAACATGTGACTCATGGTCGAAGGTCTCAAAACCTTCAGGCTCCTCTATGTACACCTCTTCCTCAATCATGGCATTAAGGAACGTTATCTTTACATCCATCTGATGTATCTTCCAAGCCATCTACACTGATAGTTCCAATATAGATCTTATCAATGAGTACCTTGCCATAGGAGAAAAGGTCTCATCATAGTCAATCCCCTCTACCTGTGAAAAGACATGGGCCACAAACCTGGCCTTATGCTTCTCCACACTACCATCTGCAACTTTCTTTACCCTGTAAAGCCATAAGGGGGCTCACCACTAACTTGTCCTCTAGTATTGGTACCACATCCTAAACACTATTATGAACTATGGAGTCATACCCCTCCACCATGGCATTAACCCAAACTAGTTGTTGCACTACCTCCTCAAAGGAGGATGGATCTATCTCAACACATCTGCTCATAAGAGCTATGTATCTAATGTAACTCTCATGTGACCCCCTCTGCCTACATTGATATGTGTGTGCTCCCACATTCTATCGTGCATCATGCAATAACTTGCCAGCCTCTTTGGTGCACTTTCTCCAATCCCTAGAAGGCTCTTCCTAAGTGGATGTCTCCACTCCTGGAATTCTCTACATGTGGCTCATCCAAATCAATTTGAGGCTCCTCAACCTTAGGATCTAAAATCTCCTAATGCTTGTAGCTGAAGCTTCCTCTCAATGGAAAATCTCATAACCTTTTCCTCATCGAATCTAATGTCCCTACAAACCACTACCATTATGCTAGTCTGAATGTACACTCAATAGTTGTGAGTTGTATCAATGTACCCCACAAATATTCCCAACTCTATTGTTGGATCAACCTACTTCCATACATCTTTGGTCACATGGAAATATACTAATGACCTAAAAATCCTAAAGTGACCAATATCTAGTCTCTTACAGGAGAAATCCTCCTTTGGTGTTTTCATCCCAAGTATCTGATGTGGGCTTTTGTTCTACAAATAAATAGTTGTACTACATGCCTCAGCCCACAAGTGTAGTGGTAGCCCTTGATCATGCAACATTTCCTGTGCTGCTCCTATAAACCTTATGTTCTTCCTTTCATCCACCCCATTCTGTTGTGGGTTATGGGGTGTCGTAAACTCTCGTTTAATCCCTTCTGCTACACAAAAGTTCTTAAACCCATTTGAGACATACTCACCACCATTATCACTCCTCAAAGATTTAACCTTCTTTCCAGACTCTTTCTTGACCAATGTGTTAAATTCACAAAAATTTGTGAAACTTTGATCCTTTTTCTGCATGAAATGGTTCCAGCATTTATGAGAAAAATCATCAACAAATATAACATAGTAGCTATGTTTGGTCGTGGATGTTATCGAGAATGGTCCACACACATCTTAATGGACTCGCTCTAGAATCACCTTTGCTTGAAAATATCTATCATGAAAGGAAGCCTTGGTGTATTTTACTAAAGTAAACCCCTTGAATGTATCAACTTATTCTACCGTACCTTTGGGAAGACTAGGAGACATCTGCTACATGATTTTCAAAGCCCCATGATTCAAGTGACCCAAACTCCTGTGCGAAAAATCGCCAATGTCTTGACTTTACACCATCTCTTATTTCATGTTCAAATAAGAACAATCCTCTACCTCCAACTTATAGAGATTCTTAACTCAAATCTAGATCTTCTTTACCCGACTCATGGCTATGTGTCAAAGGAACATTTTTCCTTTGCTAAATACCACATCATAGCCTCTATCGTCCAACATGGCAACTGATACTAAGTTCTTCCTCAAACCTATAACATACATAACATTTGTCAGGGTGAGAGTAGCACCATGCTCCCTCTAAAAAGTAACCATGCCTAATCCTATAGCACTATACCTCCTGTTGTCACCCATCTCGATATGCATCTGGTGATCCTTCTCCTCGAGGTCACTGAAAAATGCCTTGTCACTAGTCACATGGAATGAAGCTCCATTTTCAAGGTACCATACACTACCCATAATTTATGACATCATGCATCCAATGAGATTAAATTCCAATTTGAATTGACAGGCCAAAGCCTCACCTACCACTCCTCCTAATGACTTCTTCTTGGACTTCTTGAGCCAACAATTTGTAGAAAAATTTCCCAGATCATGACAATGAAAGAACTTAACTTTTGAAAAGTCTTTTTTCTTACCTCCATGGAAGGAATCTGATCTAGAATGAGATGCCTTCCATTTCCCATTCTTTGCTTTACCCACTAAGGTACAATTTTCCTCATCATCAGTCTTTAATGAGGAACAACCTCTGGTGTTCCTTTTGATTTCCTCCTCCATCAAATATGACCATAGTCATTCCAAAATTGTTGGCTTCTACCTCCCATTTATAGAGTCTTGATAGATATTCCAAGTCTTGGGAAGTCCTAGGAGAGCTAGGCTCACCACATCATCATCGAGAACAATTATTCGAACACTTCGAAGCTCAATACGATAGTGAGTGAACTTGTTCAAGTATTTTGGAATGGTCTTGCTTTTCTCCATCTTGATTTTTCGAAGTTTATCTTTCAGTACCAACTTCCTATGGTCAATATTGTTATGGAATAGGTCTATCAATGCTTTCCACATTGCATACGGAGTTTCCTTCCCATGGAGACTCAAGACAATGTGGACATGAACACTCTCAAGGATTATCTGGCTCATCTTCACCACACACTTCTTCCACTTCGCCAATTTTTGTTCATCCAATGTTGTTCGCTTAGGAATGCCTTGATCAATGAGTTCCTTGAGGCTGCTACCCTCCAACATTACCTCCATATTGTCCTTCTAGGCCATATAGTTCAAGCTTCCTTCCAAGACATACTTGAGCCTCAAACTGTAGAAAGCCATTTGTTGATCTTGAAGTATGTATTGCAAATTCGAATTTCACCTGTAACCCAAAACTCAAAACTTCGAAATCTCCTCCATTATACTGTCTACAACTCTAATGCCATGTAGATTTTCCTATAGATTCACTTCTCATGTAATGTACTAAAACACAAGACAAGAATCAAACTCTACTCTTTAAGCAATAGAAACCTACAGATCGATGAAAACAATAATCGATAAGAGGATGATAATCAGTGGCACATAAAACAATAATTTATCTATGGA
The DNA here is from genome assembly GCA_000404065.3 of Pinus taeda. Taxonomy (NCBI): domain Eukaryota; kingdom Viridiplantae; phylum Streptophyta; class Pinopsida; order Pinales; family Pinaceae; genus Pinus; species Pinus taeda. The sequence goes on from APFE031530681.1 coordinate 76,896, forward strand.
AATCCACTCCTCAAAACCCAAACTATCTATGGCATAAATCAGAAATATGAGTGATAATACAAAGCTTGTTCTCACAAGAATAATTCCTGCACAAGTATGATTAACTCTTTACTTCACCATCCCGCTCTAGCCAACACTTAGCCAATTCTGCTACCTGGCAAGCCCCTATTTCCTTGTGCAATTCCTGTGAGGATCAATGCATATTTAATTTGGAAATTCTTCCTCCATAACTGAAAAATACAAAACTAGGTCCTTCTTTTATTGCTTGCATGATCTGTACAACTCAAATCATCATACAATTGATAGTACAGTGTCCCTACACTCTAGTCTCAAATGGGTATTTCTATGAACTAACATGCATGAGTTTCTCATAAGGGAATCCTCAGTTAGCTAGAGTAGCACTGAGGATGCATTAGTGCACCAACTCACTACTAGACCTCTACTAGTTCCACAAACAATTAGAACTAGTTTATCTTTCTATAACTTAGTCAAACTATGTTATCTAATTACAACTGAAATAAACTAGTCATGGACCCCTAAAATTTAAGGAGAAAATATACATGACAACAAAAATACTTTCAACTTGAAATTTCGAAGATAATGAATTTAATTAAACTTAATTAACTATATACAAGTTGGTATGAGAATATAATTCGATTTTAATTCAAGGACAAATTAAATCAGAATTCTTGTTGCCATTTCTCAACAAGAAGGAAGACACATTTACTTTGAAATTCATCCAATCAAGGGAAATAATTTACACAGACCTATTTATGAGAAGGAAATGTTCAAAATCCTACACGCCTTGAAGGAATTGTGCCCTTACCTAATTGGAAGACACTTCAAGGTAAAAATAGATCATGACAGTCTTAAATACTTCTTGGAACAAATATTATATTCAAAAGAGTGATAAAAATGGGTCACAAAGATGTTGGGTTATGAATTTTAAATCATCTACAAGAAAGGGAAAACAAATGTTGTTGCAAATGCACTCTCAAGAAAGGATGAGGATGTGGAGGCATTGACTTGTGCCATTTCTATTATTCAACTTGATTGGATAAATGAAGCAAGGGATGAATGGAAGAATGATGAAGATGTGTGGACACTAATTCAAAAGTTGCAACAATATCCCAATACATCTGATACTTTTATCTGGAAAAAATATTCACTATGGTACAATAATCTCTTGTATCTATGTATGAATTCAAAAATCAAATAAAACATTATTTTGGAATTGCACACATCTCCTATAGGAGGGCACTCAGTGTTTTTAAAAACTTACCATAGGTTGAACAAGGAATTTTTTTGGGATGCTTTTAAATCTAATATTCAAAAGTTTGTGGCTGAACGTTTGGTTTTCCAATAGAATAAAGTCAAGAGAATTAAAAATCCAATACTTTTACAACCATTAGTCATTCCAAGTCAGCATTGGGAGGAGGTCTCAATGGATTTTATTACACATCTACCCAAGTCGAAAGGAAAGAGTGCCATCATGGTGGTAGTCGATAAATTTACCAAGTATGCACATATTTGTGTTATATCTCACCCTCTCAAAACCAGTATAGTTGCTACTACGTTTGTGTAAATAGTTAAAACATTACATGGAAATCCAAAGACTATTGTAAGTGACAAAGATATATCTTCACTTGAACTTTTTGGACAAAATTATTTTCTTGCCTTGCTACTAAATGGGCTCATAGCTCATCTTATCATCCTCAATATGGTGGGAAAACTTAGAAAATGAACAAACGTTTGGAAGGATTTATTCATTGATTTGTATTTGATAAACAAACATAATGTGTCAAGTGGTTACTTGTGGTTGATGGTGGTATAACACTTCCTTCCATATCGTAGCAAAAATGGCCCCATTTATGGCACTTTATGGATATGATCCACACTCCATCATGTAATATCTAAGAGATAGTTCTAATATTTAAGAAGTGAAAGATCACATTGATCATCAATTGTAAGTTCTTTAACTCTTAAGGGATAATCTAGCTCCAAGGTAGAAACAAATGAAGCAACAACTGGATCAACATTGCAACAAAAGAATTTTTGACATGGGTGATTAGGTATTTTTAAGACTACAACCATACAAACAAATGTCACTCAAGCAAGCTAACAAGGATAATAAACTATCACCCAAGTACTATGGACCTTCTAAGGTATTTCAAAATATTGGTACTATGGAATACAAATTGGAGCTACCTGCATCTTGACCAATACACCGAGTTTTCAATGTTTAATGTTTGACGGTTATAGGAAACAAGATTCTAGTTCAAACTATAGATTGATTAGATCACTTAGGACATGTCTCTCCCCTTGGGGTCTTGAAACACCTAGTTGACCTAATCATCCATAATATAAGTAAGGTAACTTTTTTATAGGTCTTGATCTAGTTAGACATATGAAGGTGGGTTTTTGGTGAAGCATCAAATATTGTCCACTATGATGTTTCAAAGGTTTATATGCTTACTTATTATTAATATTGATTGATCTTGAGACAATCTTTTCAAGTGTTGTTATAATAACAATAAAAATCCCGTAACATATGGGATTGATCCCATTTAACGTCACTCTGGAGGTGGTTTTTACCCCATTCTCAAATTAGTTCTAACCTTAAAGATGCAACTTTTCCCCTCCAAATATAAGAGTTTGGATATGCAATGATTCCACATGATATTTCACCACCATTTGTATCTACAGATGCTAAAATGGTAACCCAATCTGGTTGGGTGTTTCATTACATGACGGTGGACCTAAGTGGATCTTAGATGCCCCTAGACTGGTGTTAACTTTTATTAATGGATTTTTCTTGTTTCAAATACCTAATAATGGTTTGTTATCATTGTGATGACTTAAGATCACTTGCACATCACCTTTGGACTCCAACACTTACATATTATGGTCCCATGTCACTCCTTTTAACCCTAAAAGGGTGACTTGGGCATAATTCCCATGATGTCATAGTTTGAGAGGCATTTTATAGAGATGTACTCGTCAAATTTTAGACTTTCCTAGATTGAAGAGGACTCATGATCCATTTTGTTACTTTCTAGATCCACCTTCAATATTTATGGAGGATGATATCATACTAAAACCATTATTTACCATCAGTATGGTCTATTTTCATCATTTATTTATGTTTTTAATTTATATTGAGGTTGACGTGTGACCATAGATTTGTTGAACTCTTAAGTAAACTTGCTTTAGAAATTTTCATATAAAATTACATAAATAAGGCATGTTAGACCTTATATAAATAGAGGATGCCTTATTTCATTTTATCATCATCATTCACTCATCACATTCGCCTCTCTTTGGAAGTTTGCATTAGTCCTTGCATCCCTATTTTCCTGAAATCTGATTCCTGTGGTGTAAATTTCTCTTTGAGGAGGTTTCCTAGTATTAATTGAAGAGATTCTTGTCGATTTGTTTTTTAATTATATCCCATATTTTATATATTTTTCATGATATATTTGTGTAGTAGGGATTATACACATGCCCCGATTTAGATTACTAAATTTATCTTGAAATTTTACAACTCTATGATATGATAATTATTTTCCTAGAATCCTTTAAGAACTCGAAGAGGGCATCTCTTAAATTTAAAATATCCCCTCACAAGGAAGGCACAATGATTTATAAGTGGATTCCCTAATCATCTCACTCACTTCAACAAGTCCATTCTCATTATATTATCCCAATAAGACTCCATTTTCCCATTTAGAACAAGGCACTGGTCAATGTGGTGTTGATCAAATGTTATTTTTTCATAAATTTCCCCTTCTCCTCTTTTAAATGCTAATATTTAGGGTTACAATTTAGGGTTTATGTGAATATTTTTGAAAAGTTACTTATGTTTAATGTATCATTTCTATTAAAAGTAGTAAGTGCATTAAAAAAATATCTAAAAGAGAAATCTAATATCCTTGTTATGAAACCAGCTCAAGAAAAGATAGAAAAGATAGATCAATGCCTTAGAATTCAGCCTCTTCGAGGGGGCACCTCCTTTACATTACACAAATGAACAATTCTTGGATGATACAAATGAAAAGACCTCCTTCTATATATAGGAGTCTAAGGGGTCATAATATAATCAGAGCCGACATAACAATAATAATGTAAGGGCACAATAATAACAATAGTGGGCTTCTATGGGGCACAATAGTAACAATATGGGCACTACATGGGTACATCAATATAATAAGTGGTTTGTAGTAATAACAATAAGGGGTGACACTAGTAGTATAGGGGCCTAACATGCCCCTCTCCTTCAAAAAGTGTTGTCCTCAACGCTTGAGTAGTTCTTGATGCTTCTGTATAAAATTCTTGTCGTCCCATGTGGAATCTTCTGCTGGTAAGTACTTCCACCTGATGAGATACATTGAAATTGATCGATTTCTTAGCTGCTCCATATGAGGATTCAGTGCATCCTGTAACCTGACTCTAGAAGTAGCATCTGCATCTGCCAGGCGTGCATTTTGTGATTGTATCCATGCCTGCACTGTGGCATCATTTCATTTTATAGATGGCCCTGCTGATGAAACTGATGAATGCACCAACACTGGGGTATTTGCAGACAGATTAGAACCTCTTTGATGTAATGCTAGCATCTTGCCATGTAGTAAATTAGCTAAACCATTTAAGTCCTGCTTAGCATGTTCTTGACTACTTGCGACTTGATGTCCCTGCATTACTCTCGATCCAGCTTGATAGTTGCATAGAGAAGAGCTTACTGTGGTGACTGCAATATTTGTACCAGGAGAACTACACCCGCATTTTGATGCATCACTTGCTTTTCTGGCAACACCATGCACATCACTGTCTTTTGTCATATTTTCAGATTTCATTACCTGAAGACTGGCAATGGACCTTGAACCATCAGCCTGCTTTAATGAGGCCCCATGCATGAGTGTGCTATTTCTTGAGACCATTTCAAGTAATCTGGACTGTGTTACTTTTGAACCAAATTTTGTACCTGCAAGGGCTAGGTCACTGGATGTGGTAACAGTTAAACCTGACCTTATGGAGCCTTGTTTTACTTCCGGAGAAGGAAAACTAGCTCTTCCATCACCACTAGAATTTAATGTGCCATGCCCAATCACTTCAGATTGAGGATTACGAATAGATTGGCAATTATCTATCCCTTGACATATTGCAGAATTTGAAACCAACTGTCTTGCTGACAAAGCCGATGTAGCTGATGTAACAGTCCTGCCTTCAAAAATTAAGTTCTTTGGAAGCCCTTCATCTCTTAGTCTGGGATTATCTTCAGCGTTATTTGATTTAATCTTGGTTTCACCTGGAACAATTGGCGAGGTAGTGGAAGAGGACACTGATGCCACAGATATTCTTTCATGTGACAATAAAGCACGAGGAGGAACCTCATAATCACCGACCCATCCAGGGCCAAATGAGACACCTGGGGGCAGAGCTCTCCTTATCTTCTGAGCTGCAATCTTCCAGGCAACTGGTCCAAGGTTTGCAACAAACCGAGCAAGACTTCTTGCATGAGCATGCTCTGACCGAATTCCAACAGGGATTAGCTGCTTTGACTCCCCATCTAGAATAGTAAGTATTGAGTCATTTCGATTCTCTAGTTGGTTAAATGGCCTGTAAGTAGCACGACGGTTTTGTTCCAACTGCAGTGGCCGCCTTCCATTTCTCCAAACCAGTTGCTTAAGAGCAGACATTAAATGCTCTTCTGCTTTCTCAGAATTGCTTTCAGCCAAGAATCCCATACCATCTAAATTTCCAAATAGATTTCTAGGCTTTTCAGCCTTCCATATCTTGGTGCTATCCTTTTTCTTCTTGATATGTCCTTCTATCTCTAGAGTTTTAGGAGTGTTAATTTTTTCCAATCCTTTACAAGATATGGTCGGATTCATTTCTTGATGCTCAATGTGATCTTTCACTTCTTGAACATTTTTCTTCTTGATATGTCCTTCTATCTTGATAGTTTGAGTGGTAGTTTTGACCAATGAATTACAAGACATGGTTGGATTCATTTCTTCGTTCTCGATGTGATCTTTCACTTCTTGCACCTTTTTCTTCTTGATATGTCCTTCTATCTTGAGAGTTTGAGGAGTGGTAATTCTTGCCAATGCTTTACAAGATATGGTCTGATTCCTTTCTTCTTTCTTTGGGATGGGGTCCTGGTGTATATCCTCTTGTTTTGATGGTTCTTGATCCTTTTCTTCCTCCTCTTCATATTCTATGTAAAATAATTTCTTCTCAGCACACTTATGACCTTTAGTGCATTTGCTATCACAATTGTAACAAAGACCTTTCTCTCTTTTTTCTTCCAATTGTTGTGGTGTAACCCTTGTAGGTTGTGGAATGCTAGGAGAAACAACACTTCCATCTTCATAGTTGTGAGGGGTATTCTTGATAATTTTGCTTTCTAGTATGTCACAAATCCCTTTTACTCTTTCCAATTGTTGTGGTGTTTCTCTAAAGAAAGTGTTGCTCTTTGTATCCTCATAATGTGCTATCATTTCCTCCGTGAAAATTGACCACGTAACAAGTTGTTTACGAGAACAAAGCCCTTCACACCATAAAAATTGATCTGGTTCTAAATATGAAGATGCAATACATACCTTTTGTAATAGTGGTACACCATGTAGATCAAAATATTGCTCCATCTGAAGTACCCAATTTACGGGATCCTTGCCATCAAACTTCCTCATCTTGCTTTTTTTTTATTTTAAGAGCTCGATCTTGAAACGACTGTAACTATGTACTTTCAGATCTTTAAGTTCTAAAATTGTGATCTGTAGTAGCCCTCTATGTCCTCTTTCCAATGCCACTAGTCTGATCCAAATTGGATTCTCCAAGAAAGAGTTATGCACAATCTCCCAAGGCGACCTGATTATAGACCTTTCCAAAAGATCGAACTTGTATGAAGTGACACGTGTCATTGTTTTGACCTTCAGCTCTGAAAAATATATACAGGAAAACTACAGCCCGTCATCGTTTTGTATCTTCTTATGAAATTTCAATCCGATGCTCAGAGAGAAATTTATGACGATTTTCCCTAGGTGACCTGTTTGCAATGTAATTCAGGAGTCTGCAAAAAGACCAAATTCCTCAGATCATAGCTCCACACATATAGTGCAAAAAGCTCTGAAATTCGGACTTGCAATTCATCACGATGTCTTCTCAAATGGGCTTTTTTTCGCTTCTGAAACATCACAGAAAAATGCTATAGCGAAAATTCCACGATTACATGTTTGGAGCAGTGAAACCCTAGAATCTAAAGCTCTGATACCAAATGTTATGAAACCAGCTCAAGAACAGATAGAAAAGATAGATCAACGCCTTAGAATTCAGCCTCTTCGAGGGGGCAACCTCCTTTACATTACATAAATGAACAATTCTTTCGATGATACAAATGAAAAGACCTCCTTTCTATATATAGGAGTCTAAGGGGTCATAACATAACCAGAGCCAGCATAACAATAATAATTTAAGGGCACAATAATAATAATAGTGGGCTTCTATGGGGCACAATAGTTACAATATGGGCACTACATGGGTACATCAATATAATAAGTGGATTATACTAATAACAATAAGGGGTTACACTAGTAGTATAGGGGCCTAACACAAGGTCCTTTATTATGCTTGCATCCAAAGTTTCTACAAATCTTCCACCCCTTTCCAAACTACTGAAGCTCTTTGTTATCCTATCAACTGGAGAGGTCACAACCCGTTCTTCTGGCGGTTGATCAACTTGATAGGGTACATATTGTTCCTCTAGTGGTTCATCAACTTTATAGGGAACATCTTGTTCATCATGTGGTTAATAAGTTTAATAGGGCACATCGTGCTCATCATATGGTTGATCAGTTTGATAGGGAACGTCTTGTTCCTCATGTGGATAATCAATTTCCATCCCTGCGTAATGGATTAAAATATATACTTGTAATCTAAGTGAATCATGAGTATTTAATAGTATATATACACATTTTTATTTAAGAAATCATCATAGGTTGAAGGTCATGATATGTTTGGAAGGATATTCCTACTGTTTTCCTTTAGATTTAGGGATATGTGATGGAAACTTGATTAACATGGGGGGACATTGGGAAATGGGATCATTTGTGAGTTTGATAAAATATGGGGGATTTGAAGAAGAAAAAAATGGTACCTTGTTGGAGTTAGTCGTGATGTAATGACCTTGTGTGTTGGTGTTGGTATTGGTATTTGGGTACCTTACGGGGTGGTGTTGGTTGGATTACCCTGTGGGGTAGTGTTTGTATTTCCCTAAGGGGTGGTGGTGGGGGTTCCTTGAGAGGATCTCTATCCCAATAAGGTGGCTCCATGAATGAATGTGCCAAACATGGTGGCTTGGTTTTGTATTCTGTGCCATAATGGTGAGAGTTTAGGTACTCCTATCTGCAATGATGGGAGATCTTGTAGGTGTCTAGAGTGACAAGTAACCCTTGGGTCCCCTATTGTTCTATAGTAACTTTGTGGGAAAATATGGTAAGGGGAATTTTCTTTAAGAAAACCAAATGAATCACATACATAAGGCAAAGAGAAAAATAAATTGTTAATTTTCCCTCTAATCCTAGTGTCTAAAACAATCAACAAATTTTTTTTATGAGGTTTTACATATGAGAAAAGTTATTAAAAATAACTACCATCCTTCTTCTCGAAAAGTTATTAAAAATAACTACCATCCTTCTTCTCAAGTAGTAATTGGGCCTTGTGAAGATTTTATAGTAGGGTATTGGGGCCACATCATGAATATCACTCAAGACACTTCTAGTAGCCAAACTCAAACCAAGGTATGGAGAGGGTTATAGTGGGGGGTACTACAGATACATCCTGAAAGATCTGACAATGCTTCTAGCAACCTAACCAACATCACCTTAAGGCTAAGAGCTCCCACACCTTAACCTATAGGGAAAATTTCCGTAATATTTGGACACTAAGTTACCCACGCCCAATGGGAATGGATGAACCACAACTTCTAGTTGTCAATTTTCGACCCATAACCCCTACCACATGTCAGGAAAAAACATGAAGGCTCATGATAATCTACCACCTAACCCTTACCCACTTCACAAGTTTCTTTCCATGTAACACTTTTTTCACTAGATGATGCAAGATTTTAAGCTCCTTAAGAGAAATATTTCCATGTTTCAATATGAAAAGAAATGATAACGACGTATCTGCTACCTACCTCCATGGTCCTAATGTAAGCTATAAATTATCTAGTGGACCCTGTGGGGAATTCAACATGTTCATGTTAAGTTTGCTTTTGGAGAGCCTTTGCTTCACTTAGGGGTGCAACAAAATATAAGCTCAAAGAAGCTAAGTAAAAATATTCCATAAAGAGGATACCCTTTTTACAAAGTTTAAGTTAGCCTAGTCTGTCAGGTGAATATCTGTGAAAGTGAAATTGTGACCATACAAAGTGTGAATTTATGTGGATATTTAATGATCGTTTACAATTATACTAATTACACTACATGCTATGATTTTTCCTTCCAAGAAAATAAATGATATGTGGATGATGGGTCACTTACTTATTTCCTAATTAAATTATGTGAACATATGGGGAGATGGAAGGTTTAGTGCTTTGAGAAAGGGTTCAAATGCCACCATAGGTATGCCACAAGGGCGCAAGAGAGATAGATCCTACAATCTTTCTTTACTAACACAAAGTCCTAGCCCTAAAAATAAATGAATGAAATAAAAGATTTGGTAACTAGCAAAAGAAGTAAAAAAGATTTGTGGATTTAGGGCCACTTGCTTTCCTCCTAGTTAAGCTAGGTGTGGTGTGAATTTGAATGAGGAAAAAAGTCAAAAAAATTATGTGTATTAGGACCACTTACATTCCTCCTAGTTTTAAGCTATGTTTGTGAGCAAACTTTCATTTAAGTGAAATATAAGAAATTACTCTAGTTGTAATGGTTAGTAAAGAAAATTCGTTAACTATAATGATAGTGTGCACAAGGTAAATATTGCACATGTAAAAATTATTTGAATTGCACATACAATTCCCCTAATTACACTATGTGATGTTTGTTCCTTGTAAAAGAAAAGATGTGTGGATAATGAGCCACTTACTCTTCCAAATTATGCTATGTGAGAATATAGGGAGATTGAAAATTTGTGTTTTGGGAAACATTATATTGTCTTTACCAACTAAATTGAATTAAGTAACTTGATTTATTTAAATCTTCCAAAAGAACCATTCAAATATATGTACATACATACAAACCTAAATTAATATGCATTTTTTTAAAACATAATTATTGTGAATAATAAATATGGTATAACATGTAATTACATTCATTTCTTCAAAAAGTCAAATTTTTAATTTTAAAAAAAATGTTATTTGAAATTTTAGTGTTTATAATTTATAAAACTTTAATTGATAATTTATTATTTATTATTATATATTAATATTATATATTATTTAATGATGAAATTTATTATTTATTATAAATAAAATAATTTATTAATAATAATATATTATTTTGACTTTTCTGTTAAATAAATTGGTCATCGTCAATAACAAAATATCTATTAATTATTCTCTCGTACTAATAATAACAGGATGCAAGTATTGGTGACTAAATCAATGGCAATCCTATCAAGCAAATTATTAACAAATGACATAATTATTGATGAAGATGATGCACGATGATCATTCTCAAAAAATTATGATTATAAAAAGTGATTAGAAATAATTGTAGAATGATTTATTAAACTTAAACAACGAATAATGTATCTACAAAGATTTTTTTTTAATTTTTAAGAAAAAATGTATTTTAAAATAATTGAATATATAATATATAAATATATATATATAATCTATGCCTTTTATCTATTATTCTTAGCTAATGGTTAGCTTGATGTATGATATAGGTTTAAGAAAATAATTTTTATGGTTAATAAGCTATAGTAAATTAGGAGTTAAGATTTATAAAATACTAAAAGAATAAAGAGAATAACTGAAAGTTAATACTTATTAAACAAAGAAACAAGGCTAATGAATTATATGTCAAAAGTATATTAAGGAATTGTGTGAAACAATTTAAGTGCGTTAGGTTTTATGTTATTAAGAACTAATTGATGGTTAAAGCTCAATAAGTGTTATAGATTATGAGATTTGGACCAAATGGATTAGTGAGTATTTAGATGCTGTGAATTATTTGTTCATGGAATGCAAGTTACATATATCAATTGGTAAATGTATAAGTGTTGTACTAGATTAATGGTTGTAAATTGAGGATCAATAGTTAATGTGAAATTATTAGATATTGGTTATACATTATGCCTAGTAAATATGAAATAATTTTCAAGAGCTTAAGCAACAACATGGAAAAGTTGAAGTAATCATTTGGCTTACTAATGAAAAATCCACAACATTCAACAACTTGTATTGTATCAAATCATTGCGAGGAAAACAAAATCACTATCAATACCAACTAAGTACTTTTTTGGATAATTTAAGTAACTATTTCCAATGACAAAAGTAATATAAATTAGTATATATAACATATCTACCCTAGAGTATCATATCAAATCTTTAAAAAATCCTATCAACAACATATGTATAATCCCTTAAAACATTGATATATATAAAACAAAAATACAAATTTAAAACTTAAGGTAAAGATCATAAGATCCATACCATAATAATTAATAATCAAAAACCTAAAAACTATAAACAGACCAGAAGCATGAGACAAAATGGTGAAAAAAGATGAAACAATGAATGATTTTTTTTCACTTGTGGTATAACCATACTTTTCATAGATATATAATATATAATATATATTATAAATATATATATTATAATATAATATATATAAATGGAAATATAGAAATTAGATAATACGTAATAATGAAACTACTTAAATGACAAATAAAAATAAAAAAACATTTCAAATGCTGTTTAGTGAAGATTTACTTAAAATTACATAAACAATAGTAGAAGTGTTAACCATTCATGGTTTAATTTGTAAAATAAACCAATAATTGTAAAATATATGGAATATTACCATGAATTGTAACAGTTTTCTTTAGTTAAATAAAATCCTTAGTTTTTTTGGGTTATCCTAAATCATTACAATACTAAGTTGGTTCATAATTTGCATGAATTTAAGTGATTATAGAAAATTCTGGTTCATAACCATTATTCACACAAATTGATTTTTCTCCATTTCTTTCTTGTTTTGAATCATATTTGCGAATGCATGGTAATATGGAGCAAGTAATATGAGAAGTGAGGCAACTTGACTTACCTATATTTGAATGAATTTGTTGAATTGAATAACGGTTTTGTTCTCTCAATTTCCGACATTTTTTTTCTCATCATTTCTATAGCTATTTCTCGCACTTCCTTTGTGCTTTGCAATCTCTCTCCTTTTCATGATCACAATTTTCAATTTCCAATGTTTGTTGTGAATTCTTGCGTAATTTCCACATTCTATTATTTTTATGTGAATTAGTGTTGTTATTTTTCTGTGCATGCAGATTTCGAATTTGTAATGATTCTTTTTTTTTTTGTGGTGACAACAGGAGCTCAATCGAGCTATTCTCTTGATGAAGCTCCTAAGTCCATAGCTCCCTCATAAATTCCATCAATATAGTTGGTGGTTGGTAGGTTGGGAGTTATGTTTGCAAGGGCTTGATTGAGCTGTTCATTAACAATATAGATGACTTTATTAAGGGTTTATTAAGCCCTCGATTGAGCTATTTGAATTTCATATGCACTTGCCACTTAAGCACTGGTTTTATCTCCTCGGGTCCTTAAAAAAATATATTAATGTTCAAAATGCAACAAGAATATATTGATTTAATCTTGTCTTTGAATTAAATTTGGAATTAAAATGTAATTACACATCGCAAGAAAACTTATATGAGTTAACTAAGTTAATTTGACTTAACTGGCTCATTTAATTCGAGTTTAGGGTCCATTGGCCCTAATTTTTGGTCCATTTTCGCTTAAGGAAACTTACTTAATCCTTATAGTATCCATCCATTTTCCATCACATCCACCACAGTTTGATGTATTTTGTGCATATTCAGGTATCTAATTTTAATTTTGAAATTTCTAGAAATGTTTATAAAAATTGAATTTCAAGTGCAAATTTTCGACAGAATCAGAAATTCCCATAATAGCTATATGGATGTCATATTTGCAGCACACCTAGGCACGGGATGGATACATGTATGGAAAGCTTGGGAATTGTGACTAAACTAACTCCAATTGGTTCATTCAAAACAAGCTAAATCAGGCCTGGTCAAAGATGGTAAAAAATAGGACAAGTTATCCAAAAAATCCATAGGAAATATGGCAGTTTTATTATTTCATGGGATTGTCCATATTTTTAGTGTTAGATTAGACTGATTCAAATTGGATAGGTGGATATGGATAGATATAGTTTTTAGAGATAATTTCGATTAGTTTGTTTCATGATCTTGTATTTAAGCCAAAACTTTTAAGGCTTATGCATGTAGAGTTTGTATAATTTTATGCTAAGACATTTGAATACTTGAAGTTAATTTGAAGAACTTTTTCTACTTCCATTTTGATTTTCATTGGTGTGGATGAGTGACTAAAGTTGCAGTAGTTGATAACCTCTTCAAGTGTGCAAGGCAAAGGTGGAGGGCCCCCACTCCAAGCTAAGTACACTTCATTGTTAAACTAGCTTAATTTTTATGAACTAGTTGCTTCAGATTGTTTACCTGTTTTGTTTCATATTTTCATACTTGAATTGATGTGTGATGATTTATGTTGCAGATGAATCTTAGTTTGTTTATCATTTCGATAAGAAGGGACAACAAAGTGTTTAAGTTGAACCCTCCTTCTATTGAATTAATGAATCAAAACTAGAATTCATCTTTATTGTGTTCAAGTAGATTGATGCAATTTCAGTTTTCTAACAATAGCATAATGATGAATGAATTTGTGATGAGGAATATCAAATATATCTTAAGTTAGGAGTCTCCTTCATTGTTTATTTATGCATCTTAAGCTATTGTTAATTAATGATTTTTTATTTCTATTCATCAAGCGATATTGTAGAAGAAGGACACAAATGGATCTCTTAAGTTAAGAGCCACTTCATCTCTCATATATTACAAAAGTGAATTAGAAATTATTTAAATAGATTTATATTTGTAATATGCACTCCCTTAATTCTTCATATTTTATCTTCTAAGATTGGCTACATCTGATATCCATATATTGTGGACATGCCTCCAAGTTTTACAAACCTCGGTTGATAATGAATACTTGTGTTAGTTTGTGTTAATAAATTGGCCGAAAACGTTTTCACCCTTTCCGGGGAGACATTCATCAACATAGTCAAGTAGAAGATAAAAACAAAATCTAAAAAAAATTGATAAAACAAAAACAATAAAAATTCAGTTATGTTATGTTTTTCTTAGTTATCTTTCTTTATGCCTAGAAATAGAGATCAGAAAGGTAGATTAATTAAACAAAACCCCCCATCTATAGAAGTAGGACCATCAAGACTAACTACACTAGTTGTTGGTAAGCTAACAATAGAGGAATTAGAAGAAAAAAAATGAACAAGACAAAGATTAACTTTAATTGAAAGGCAAACTTTGTTAGCGTGGGAAGTAAAAAGGAAACAAACTCCAAAAGAAACACCTACTTCAGAAAAAAAAAAAAAAAAAAAAAAAAAAAAAAAAAAAAAAAAAAAAAAATAAAAAAAAAAAAAAAAAAAAAAAGAAAAAGGGGAAAATTGTTGAACCAATTGTTCAGCCCATTTCTGAGACTATAGATCAACCTATTTTCGAAAAAAAAGAACAACCTAAATCTCAAATCGTCATCGAAATAGTTGAAACTATGACAAAAGAAGTGTAAAGATATGTTATTCTTACTCTAGAATAAAGACTTGAATATGAAAGACAACAAAGAGAATGGAGAAGACGAAGAAAGGAGGAAGCGAAAAGAGAAAATGATAGAAAGAGAGAAGAGGATAGGAAAAAGACAAAATGATCATGAACAAGAAAATATTAATGATAAATAAGCTACTTTTGGCTTTCCAATATTAGATACAAGTGAAATATTACGAGAAGATGTGAAAATGAAAAACATTCCACCTTTTGTATTGCCTAAATTTTACAGAATGTCAACAAAAGATCCCAATTCATTTATTTTTGAATTAGAAATCTTGTGTAGAACTTATGGATACACGGATTACACACACAAACTTCGTCTCTTTCCTGCTACTTTGAAAGCATCAACATTAAAATGGTTCATGGGTTTAGGAGAGCGAACAATAACTTCTTGGGATGACATGAAGAGAACATTTCTAACGAAATACCAAGCCTATTGTAGGCCTAGGGACATGAAAAAGGATGTTTTCATAATGACACAAGAGGAAGATGAAAGTTTAGAAGAATACTTGGAAATATTTGCTTAGAATCTTCAAAAGTCTAAACAACACTCACTAAACCAGGATACCATTTGAACAATCTTTCTTAAAGGTATAAGAGATGAATATCTCAACATTCTGGATGTAACGGGCAAGGGTGGGATTTCAAAATTTCCATTGAATGAAATTGTAGAAATATGTCAAAAATATTCTAAAGGAAGATCAAAAGCTAGAACGAGAGATGTTAGTTCAAAAGCAGCAAAATCAGCAGCAGGAGGGGTAACAAGAGTAGAGATAGGGATCTTGCTGGAAAACTTCAAAACTGATACATTAGGGACATAAGTAGATGTTTTAAAAGTAAACAAAAAGAAATAAAAACAAGAAAAAATCTTAGCAATATTCTGTCCTAAATGTAGAAATAAGCATGCATTAAGAGAATGTCCTTTAGATAGTATTCAAGTATGTGGCCTTTGCACAAAAAACAATTCAACAAAAAACTGTCTAAAGTTGAAATAATTGCAAATGAATCCAATGGATGAAGTACAAGGAGTAGAAGGTTTCTATTATGTGGCACCAAGAAGGCCTTGGTAGCCAAGGATGCCCCAACAATTCCCTCAGAAATACCCTTAATAAAACTATCAGTATCCTCCTCAAAACTCTTAGAATACCCCAATGCCATGGTAAGCTTGGCTACATCTGATATTCATACATTATGGACATGCCTCCAAGTTTTACAAACTTGGATTCGTAATGAATACTTGTGATAATTTTTGTTAATAAATTAGCCCAACATTTTGGCATCGTTGTCGTTGATCGAACTCGAGTTACCCACATGACAGGCGGGAATACTCACCTCTATACAAGTTGGAAATTGGAGTGATAAGAAGGAAACACGAAGAAGATTGATATTTAAGCCGATCATACTAGTAGAGAAAGTGGAGTTAGTTAAAGAAGATATCATGAGAAACAAGGTAAGATCGAAATTTGATATGCCTCAATGAATGCAACATATGTTTTATGAGAAAATATTGGGATTCTCTTTATAAAACAGAAGTTAGACTCCAGGATATGGGAAGCGCTCCAACCTCTGTTTGTCATTTTTTAAAGGCTGTCTTTGCCATCAATAAAAAAGTAAGGTTTTTGAAACAAAGTTTAACAAGTGGCAACCACTATGAAATGCAGGTTGGTTGAGTCATGACATAGAGAAAATCAGGGAAAATCATTGCAGACAGATCACTCAACTCGGATCCTCCACGTTCACAGATGAAATTTCCATATTAAGTAATGAAACAAAGTGTTTATTGTAGTTTTGAATACATAAACACATGGTTTAGTTGAGACTAAGTAATGAAACATAGTGTTTATGCGTAGTTTTAAAAACACATGGTTTCACCAAGTTAAAACAGAGTGTTTAGTTATAGTTTTGATTACATAAACATGTGTTTTCACTAAAGATTGGGTGATGATACAGAATGATAAGTTAAGGTCTAGTTCCATAAATACATGTCTACACCAAATTGGTCAATGTAACAAAGTACTGAACTTTTATTTGAATGCATAAAACAAATGAATTCGTTGAATACATAGTGAAATATTTAAGGTTGATTGCATAAACAGTGATTTCAAATTGCATAAATAGTGTGTCTAATTACATAGATAGTAGGTTTAATTGCACATACAGTGGCTTTAATTAAACAAGTGAATGAAGAAATGACTCCAGTCTGACATATGAATGAGTTTGATAACCATAGGAGAGTTATAAGAAGAATGAAAATCAAAAGGAGAAGTCATGGTATGATTTTTTTTTTATTAAAAAAAATTCAAAATCAAAACAGAGTTCGATTTCAGATTTCTTTCTTATAAAATGTGATATGCATAAAGAGGAATACTTCATTTATATGGATAGAGAAAACTTTTGGTGAAAGAAGAACGGAGCCAAGAATGGATTTTACATCAGAATAAGCAGTTTGCTTTTGTTTTTCATTCATAGAGGTTAATGTTTAAAAAAAAAATAGTGATTCATTGTTGTAGTGAGAAAAAAGACTAAAATAAGGCTGGCTTTATCATTCTAAATAATATCAGGAGAAAGGGAAGCCTTCTACAAACAAAATCAAAAAGGATTTTTATGCATGAATTATTGTTATTTTCATCATTAAAAATGAAGTTAATGACAATAGAAGGGTATATCCACTAGTTTTCAGAAAACATGACCACCAAAATATAACCAAAATTTCAAATAGAGAATGGAAGAAGGAAATATTAGAAAATTTGTATCAAGTAGGGCTTATAGGGTTTCTACAGAGGTTTAATTGTCACAATAAGGGTATAACCAGGGACTTTGTGAATAACTATACCGAAGAGAAAATAATGGCAGGGAACCTAATCATTCCAGTGACTTAGGAATACATCTCCCAAGTATTAGATCTTCCATTGAAAAGGGAAAACTATGATGAAGGTATGCATCTGAAGGAGAAAGCATGGACATTCTTCTTGGAAAAAAATAGGAAGGGAGCGTTTGATAGAGCCAAAGGCATATCGAGGGAGTGGTTCAATGAGCCATGGGGAGAACTAGTCTTGATTATTTAGAAATTATTCACTTGTTATAGGGGACATAGTGTGGCACATTTATATCATATCATGCTACTCCAACAAATTAAGGGAGAGGTCAAAATAAACTTTCCATATTTCTTCTCCCGAAGTCTCATCAAAATGATAGAGTCAAAAAGAAATGAGAAACAACCTAGAGAAGCTCAAGTCTATCATCAAGCACTAATAAAAATACTTGTAAAGCATCAAGTCAAAACACAGGGCATTATTTGGAGAGGGCTTTTAATCCAAAACCAGTATGAAGAACAAGTCATTGAGGAACAAAACAAAATAGACGCGGAAACTAGGGGTACCATGAATTCACCACTTTATCTCAGAAGCAGGTCTAAGAAGAAAAATAACACTATTATGGCTGAAAAGGAAACATCCATCATATCCACTCCTAGGAGGCTTAAGAGGAAGAGCCGAATAGAAACAAGTAGCAGGGACCAAGAAGTACAAATTGTAGAAACATGTTTTATATAGAAATAGGTAGAGGATATAATCGAAATATTAGAGAAAGATACTCTAGAAAAAGACTCATCTTTTGATGATGCGGCAGCCACATCATTTGCAAAAGATACACAGAAGTTAGAGAAAGAGTTGCATTTGAGAAAAATGAAGGAATTGACAGATCAGCTGGAAATAAACAAGGTCTTGGAAAAGCACTTGAAGAAAGAAAATAAAACATGCAAACAAAATAATGCAAATTTAGTAAGGGCGAATGAAATTATAACTGAAGAGGTAGGAAAACTAAAGAGAAAGAATGATATACTTAGCAAACAGGCATTCAAGTGATTTAAAGACAAGAACATGTGGAAGAATAAATATAAAAAATAGAAGGTCGAGCCTATTATGTATAAAGAAGAACACAAGATGGGGACAGGTTAACTATTAGAGGCAGCATAGTAGTAGGCATCAAGGTTAGGACTAGGATTCACAGTAAGGGTTAGGAGATCCAAGAGTTAGAAACAAGCACGAGGACATGTTTGTGAATAAGCAAAGGGGCGATGTTGGGCCTCATTTTTGGTCCATTTTTGCTTAAGGAAACTTAATTAATTATTATATTATCCATCCATTTTCCATCACATACACCTCATTTTGATGTATTACATGCATATTCAGGTATTTAATTTTAATTTTGCAATTTCTAGAAGTTTTTATGAAAATTCAATTTCAAGTGCAATTTTTGGACACAATTAGAATTTCCCGTAATAGCTATATGGATGTCATATTTGTAGGATACCTGGGCATAAGCTGGATACATGTATGGAAATTTTGGGAACTACAACTAAACTAACTCCAATTGGTTTAGTCAAACGAAGCTAAATCAGGTCCGATCAAAGCTGGTCAAACAAGACCAGTCATTTAGAAAATCCCTAGGAAATAGGGCAATTTTATGATTTCATGGGATTGTCCATATTTTTAGTGATAGATTGGATGGATTCAACTTGGATAGGTTGATATGGATAGATATACTTGTCAAGATACTTTACATCAATTTGTTTCATGGTCTTCTATTTAATCCAAAACTTTGAAGGATTATGCATGTAGAGTTTGTATAGTTTTATGTTGAGACATTTGAATACTTGAAGTTAATTTGAAGAGCTTCTTATACTTCTATTTTTATGTTCATTCGTGTGTGTGAGTGAATAAAGATTCAGTACTTGATAACCTCTTCAAGTGTGCAAGGCAAGGGTGGAGGGCCCCCACTCCAAGCTAAGTACACTTCATTGTTAAACGAGCTTAACTTCCATGAGCTAGTTGCTTCAGATTTGTTTACGTGTTTTGTTTCAGATTTTCTTACTTGAATTGATGTGTGATGATTTATGTTGCTGATGAATCTTAGTTTTTTTTATCATTTTGATAAGAAGGGAGAACAAAGTGTTGAAGTTGGACCCTCCTTCTATTGAATTAATGAATCAAAACTAGAATTCATCTTTATTGTGTTCAAGCTGTTTTATGCAGTTTCCGTTTTCTAAAAATATCATAATCGTGAATGAATTTGTGATGAGGAATATCAAATATCTCTTAAGTTAGGAGTCTCCTTTATTGTTTATTTATGCATCTTAATCTGTTGATAATTAATGAATTTTTTTTCTATTCATCAATTGATATTCTAGAAGGACACAAATGGATCTCTTAAGTTAAGAGCCACTTCATCTCTCATATATTGTAGAAGTGAATTAGAAATTATTTAAATAGAATTATATTTGTAATATGCACTCCCTTAATTATTCATACTTTATCTTCTAAGCTTGGCTACATTTGCTATCCATACATTGTGGACATGCCTCCAAGTTTTACAAACTTGGATTGATAATGAATACTTGTGTTAATTTGTCTTAATAACTTAACCCAGCAAGGTCTAACTTGAGTCATGTAGAGTGTATCGTACTTTATAGGAGCCCTGATTGAGTTTTTTTTGAGTTGTAATTAATTAATTCAGTTTAACTAGGTTAAAGACAGTTAAACTAGTTCCAACTGATGGAGGAACTAGTAGGAGGTCAGATACTAGGGTGTTGCTTAATCTATTCAATCAACTAACTGATGATTCACACTCATAAATAACTCATGCATGTAAGATCTGAGAATTACCCAGTTGAGATTGGAGTCTAAGGGAAATGTATTGTCAGTTGTATAATCATCCAAATTATACATGT
Source organism: Pinus taeda (assembly GCA_000404065.3). Classification (NCBI taxonomy): domain Eukaryota; kingdom Viridiplantae; phylum Streptophyta; class Pinopsida; order Pinales; family Pinaceae; genus Pinus; species Pinus taeda. The sequence continues at coordinate 97,525 of APFE031530681.1, forward strand.
GGTGCATTCAATTAGAGAAAGAGCCTAAAGGAACTGTGCAATCCAATGGAAGAAAATTCCTATTAAATATGGGCCTAATTCTGAATTGAAAGGTGTAAGGAATTTAGAGCTTGAAAGGCTAGAGAATTGGCTAAGAGTTGGCCAAAGTCAACCTAGAAAGTTGTGAGACAGATAGAGATAATGTAGAGGTTGCTTGGGCTTTAGAAAATCATTGTAATCATCTCATATTTTCTTACTAATGCAATATCCTGATAGAAGGGGTTTTTATATATCACTCTCCTCAGGAAATCATTGTGTAATATGTCTATTTAATTATTTATCTTGTATCCTTTGTGATTTATCATTTAATTAACTGTTTCCGCTGATGAGTAGAGTATATTCAAGTCTTTTCTTTTCACATGTTACATAAGAAGTTTGAATCTAAAATAAATTTATACATGGTATCAAAGCTATATTTGTAGAAATTTCTACATAGTATCAGAGCAAATCACACTAAAAGAGAAGAATATGAGTTTGTCTTTGCAAGTGAAATTGAATTTGTAGGATCATTCTTTAGAGTCGGGAGAATTTCGTTCTATAGATTGAGACTCAAATATTCCCTTGAAGGTAGTTTGAATTATATTTCTTGGGATGATAGGCTGGAGGTAGTGTTGGAAGACAACTAACTGGAGGAATTCATAAACAATGATATTCGTAAGTCTCCAATAGCTGATGCTCAAGATCTGGCAGAGTGGAAGAAATGTGTGGAGAAAGTGAGGAGGATCATATTCGAAGGAGTTAGAGATCATATTATCTCAAATATCCACAAGAAGGATATGCCATATCAAATGGGGCAAGCATTGATAGACTTTTTTCAGAACAAAAGTGACCACGGGAAGTTGGAATTGAAGGAAAATCTTTGGAAGATCAACATGGAGAAGGGAGGCACGATACCATAGTACTTGAGAAACTTCACCCATTGTCGGGATGAGCCTGGGAGCATTGGTATTACAATTATTGAAGATGATATGATTATCCTAACACTTTTAGGCCTTCCTAAGGGCTAGCACAACTACCAAGACTCAGTAAACGGGAGTGTGCATCTACCAAAGTGGGAGTGTTTGTGGTCGGAATTGGTGCAAGAATAGATAAGGCAGAACACCAGAGATGGAACCTCATCCAAAGAAGTGGAAGAGGACTTTGTATTAGTCAGCAAAGGAAATAAATCTAAGGTCAATAAATCCCAAGGCAAGGAGGGAAAGAATAAATTCTTTTCTAACATCGAGTGCTTTCACTATCATGAATTCAGGCACTATGCCAAAAAATGTCTACAAAAGAACACAAGTAAGAAGGAGGTTGTAGTAGCAGCAATAGGCGAAGCTCTAGCTACAAAAATCGAGCTTGATTTTACTCTAATTGCATGCATGTAAAGCATAGTAATGGGAATAATGTGGTATCTCGACAGCGGTGCCTTGTTCCATATGACAAGGAATTTAGATCTCTCTAGTGACTTGGGGGAGAAAGACCTCAAGCAGGTCATTGAGTTTGGAGACGACGAAAGGTATAGCATGGCCAAAATTAATATTGTAACTTTTCAGAGGGAGTTTAGCTCCCCTCTTAGGCTGAAGGATGTGATGTATGTACTACATCTAAAGAACGATCTTGTTTCTATCATGGTATTAGAAGACGTAGATACACTATGATATTTACCAAAGGAAAGTTTTTCCTTAGACACATCACAATAGGAAAAGTGAAGAAAATTGATGTGCGAGTCAATAACATATATGAACTTGAGTTCGAATATGCATGCAAAGCCTTGAGGAGCAAGGAAAAATTTAGAGAATTGGTAATTGAGAGGGAGCATAGTTCACCCATAAAATGAAGCGTCAGAAGTAGCCTCAACAAGTGGTGGAGCAACCCCAAATGGAGAAGCAAGAAGGAGATGGAGTGGAAACATCCACTAAAGCATAGACCTTTAGTAAGGGGGAACTTTGAGTGAATTAGGTATAGGTATCACATGCAACCATACCTCTAGGTGTGAGGCGGGAGGATGTGAAGAAATAGTCCCAAAAGTTGTAGAAATTTGGGTAGGGTCCATTAAGGTGTTTTTGTCTCATGTATCATTACCTTGCTACGGGGACCCATAGTATTTAGTAGAAGGAGAATCAATGTTAGCCAGATATTAAGGACTACATAAGAGTTTTTATAGAAAAGAGGGAGGCTCAATAATAGAGTCAACAACAACATATTTTTCCCAATTGATAGTTGCAGATTGATTCAATGATTATTTTTATTTATTTATTGTTATTAGTTATAAGGTTGTAGTAGTAAGAGTAACAGTTAGAGGTGTTACATGGTTACATTCAAAAGGTGTTGGATCATGGTAGATGTGAATTCCTTTCTTTTTTAGAGGGAGTGTTGAGAATGCAACAAGAAAATCCTGATTTAATTTTGTCCTTGAATTAAATTAGGAATAAAATCATAATTCCACATCACAAGACAACTTGTACGAGTTAACTACGTTAATTTGCCTTACTTGGCTTAGCTAATTCAATTTTAGGGTCTAGCATGAGTCATTTAGAGTGTAACATACTTTATAGGAGCATTGCTTAAGTTTATTTTGAGTGGTAATTAATTTATTCAGTTTAACTAGGTTAAAGTGAGTCAAACTAGTTCCAATTGATGGAGGAACTAGTAGGAGGTTAGACAATAGGATGTTGCTTCATGTGTTCAACCAATGAACTGATTATTCACTCATAAATAGCTCATGCATGTTAGATATGAGTGTTACCCAGTCGAGATTCTAGTTTAGGGGCAATGTCCTATCAGTTGTATAATATTCTAAATTCTAGATTTGGTGCTTGTCGCCAGAGGAAGAGCTCAAAAGAACAGCACAATCCAATGGATGAAAATTACAATTAAATAGGGGCCTAATTCCTCATTAAAAACAAAATGATGTTGGTGCTTGAAAGGCTATGAAATTGGTTAAGGGTTGGATAGAGATAGCATAAGAAACTGTGAGACAGATAGAGGTAGAGCAGAGGTTGCTTAGGCTTGAGAAAAATATTGTAATATTTTCATATTTTTTGACTAATGCAATATACAGATAACATGGATTTTTAGTTGGGTCTTTCTCCAGGAAATCATTGTGTAATGTGTTGACTGAATTCTTTCTCTTGTATGCTTCATGATTTCTTGATCGATTAATTGTTTCCACTAATGAGTAGACTAGATTCAATTCTTTTGTTTTAGCATATTACATAAGAAGTTTGAATCTACAAGGAATTTCTACATGGTATTAGAAGTATATTTGTAGAAATTTTTACAATTTACTACATTTTCTATCGATTTCTTTGCAAGACCATTCGATAGCCTAGTGAACTTAACCTAGAATCTGTCCTCAGGTCATGGAGTTAATCATGTTGGATTCACAAAGGAATCATCTATCCAATGGCATATGAGTTTGACATTTTTGAATTCATATGATATTTTTCATCTAATTTCTTTTGAACATAATGCTTGAAATGCTCTCAAACAATTTCGAAGGGGCTGAATAAAAAATCAATAACATGAAATATCCAAAATGAGAAAATTTCAAAAAATACCAACCTCTTCATTTATGAGTCTTCTTCAAAATGGTTCTCTTCATTTTCATCTTTTTTTAAATAGTAGAAAAGAATATTACATGAACACAACTATCTAAAATGCAATTGAAATATTAATTCACCAACTTTGAAAAATAAGAAAATATGAATTTGCATAGATAAATAAGTTTCGAAGATGCATAACCTACTTCTCTCTATGTAGATCATTCTCATATATATTATTTTTTTTAAGTACACATTTTAGACTAAGTTATTCCATGTGAACACAAGTATACCTTTTAAGGTGTGAAAAAAATTGCAAGAACAAGAATTTCATTTAATGGAAAACTGACAGATTATAGGACATTAAATTGTTGTAAAAAATATCTTTAGGACAATAATATAATGCTCCATAAATTATCTTTTTACTCTAAATCAAAATTTACAATGCTTATATGAATTTTGACGTCTTCAATTCGATAATAGAGTAAAATTTTGAAATTTCATCACCACATTTCGGCCAAAAGTGTAACCCATCTTCATGTATTTGTCGTAAAGACATGGGTGAAATATTTTCCATTGAAACAAGAAAAATCGCATGTTTTTGTGAGTTTTTCAATCGTTTTGATGGATGTAGATTTGATCAGCATGAAAAACATGGGTACACGAAATGATGAAAATATGTCCCTCTTAATCCAAAGGGATGCCATCCAATTTTGACGTGGCAAGAGATGCACGATGAAGAGGCCATCATTTCACTTGATCATGATAGAGTCTCCAATGTTGTAAGGGAAGGTATGAGGCATTTATCATTAATGATTTCATCTATAAATTGAAATATTCAACATAACTAATACATATTTTGTATTTTGGTTGTAGGTGATATTTTTGTTGTCACTTCCCCCTTTGGACATGTAGAGTGTGGCCTATTATTTAATGTGATGGACACAGGTTAAAAGTAGGTTAGTGTGACCATATGAAGATGGAAAGTTCACATACCAAATTGGTGACAAGGTTGTGATGGGTCCTTTTCTTGAAAACTTTAGAAAACAAGGTGGTCACATCATTTATAGAGATTGTGACAAGCATGAAATGAAGATAGTGGTTATAGCTGCTTGCTCAAGAAACAAAGATAATATGTCTTGCTATTTGATGTAACACACACAAGTGAAAAGTAGGTTGGAGCGACCATATGAAGATGGATCGTGCACATACAAAATTAGTGACATGGTTGTGTGGGGTAATTTTTTTGGAAAGGTTAAAAAACAAGGTGGTCACATAATTTATAGAGATTTTATGTTTAAATATATATCTTTCCAATACAATCATCTAGTCATAGCATTTTACATCATTCTTATAGAAATCAAAACAAAGACAGGTAAAGCAAGGAGATGGAAGATGACAAAATCTGACCATGAACGTATTATGCAGACTTTCAATTCTATCACCGACTGGCCAAATGAGTGTATGGTAACACTAGAAGAAGATTCTATAGTATTCAAGTGTAATATAATCTAGTATAAGAGATCAACATATGAATTTTGTAATTTTTAAATGTGACAATTGAATACTTCTATAATTTTGTAATTTTGAATGTGAATAATATTCATAGATAAATGTTTCCCTCTGGGATAGGATGAATTCATAATGGTGTATATATGTTATATAACCTTTAGATTCCTTGAGGTGGTTAAGTTTCTAAATTTTTCTTAATTTCAAGGATGTTTTATTTTTATGGATATGGTCCTTATGTGAACCCCATAGATTTAGAACCAAGAAAGATCTAAAATTTAATTATAAATTAGAATCAAGAGGGATTTAGAAATATATTTAATTAAAAAAAATATATTAATTTTTTTAAATGTCATTTATAGAATTCAAGTTAAGCATTGTTATCAGGAAATCTAGTGTCCACGCAGAGCTACTAGTCCCACTAAGATGGGTAACTATCTTAGAAACAAACAAACTAAAGTTACTTTAATTTTCCTTTATGAGAAGTAGATAGGAGAGGAGAAAAGAATACCAACCTCAATCTTTCACATGGTTCCTTACTTGTTCCTTCTCCCCTCTAACAGATCTTTTCCATTCCTTCCTTGCTTACCTCCCTTCAAAGAGTACCCGTAAAGTCAAAGCAGCCTAATACCTTCAAAGTACTGGGATCTACAATAATAAACAATATAGGACCATATATATTGACCACACAAATGCCTATATCATCAAACATACAAGAATGTGGAGAAAAACTCGAATAGCTTTCTTAATAGAAAGAGTAGAAGAGAGGATTACAACCCATTGATTTGACCCAACATCATTCTCCTAGCATAAAAGCCCTTATTAAACTCATGAAAAGCTTAGATCACCAAACACTATGATGTTCCACCAGGAAACCAACAACACTTCCTTATAAGATATAAAATTCCAGCCCCTAGATCTCTGGGATGAGGGATCCATATATATATATGTTTGCAGGGGGGTGAGTCAACTTTTGGGATTTTGATTAGTGTCCTCTCTCTGATAGTTCTTGGTTGCACTTGGAGATTCATGATCTCTTACTCATCCCTAGGTGAATTCAGAGAGGCAAGTGTCACAGGAGAAGTTTTTGGAAGATTCCATGATCATCCACCTTGCAAATTGTCTCTGCCATTTGTCTACTCTCGCCCATCGCACCCTATAGAAGGGCTTTTCAGTATGCATCGCACTTTTTGCATGTGGCAGGTTTGACCAGTTCTAAGTAGTTTTCCATGGAGAACTTCTGGGAGATGATGTAATCAACTGACCTTATTCCTTTACGGTGTGAAACAACACTTTTAGGGACTCAGAAGCCCTTTCTTTATGGACATATATGATTTGGGTTGCAATGCCGAAATATGTCTATAAAAGTTTCCCCCTAAAGCATGAGGTCGTAAATCTTTTGATCCGAGGTTTATCGAACTGGAAGGCGACTTGTAATAACATACAATACAACACATTATCTGCATAATATTTTCATGATCTAGCTGAGGCAGGTATTCCCATGCTTAGCTTTATAAATTCATTTTCATGTACATAAGACAAACAACCGTCTCTGTGGAAAATTGATGATTCTAATAGAGCCATCATCCTTTGATTTGGATGATCATCTATGCAGCAATGATGTACATTTGATGTCTTTATTTTCCTAAATATATCGCAACCCGGATGGGTGAAACTAGATTCCGGGTCTTCAAACTCGTTCAATCTTTGCCTGAAGTACAAGTCGATCCATGTGAAAAATGTTCTGGAGTCAAACATGGAAAGACATCGCTTGATTACCAGCCAATGATTTAAGTTGTTAACAGGCACGAGAGGAATCATCTATAATGATGATGATCATCAAGGTATGACAGTACAATTCACATGGTGTGAAAATGGGACTTGGCATTGAACACCACACAAAATCTTTCAGTTGAAGGCCATTGATGTAATCCTATCACCGGAAGTGAGAAACTTGCCATTGAGGCATGCAAGCTTCAAAGTACTGAAAGGGTGTTTCCTAGGTCGACTTCTCGGATAATGAGCATTCATCGACAAGAAGTGACGCGTCGTAGGAGGGCCTTAATGAATCCCACATCTATGACATGGAACGGAGCAAATGATTTTGTGGAGGTGAAAACAATCTGATGATACATGGTTTACGGTGGTGGTCATGAAAGAATGAAGCGTGAAGGTATCGCAGTGGATGAGACACACGCTGGGTTGGTAAATTCTCTGAGCGACTTCTCTTGAACATATCGGTGACACTGAAATGGATTGGTAGCATTAACCCCAAAAATGGATGGTACGGTGTGTTGGATACCTATACCAATAGGTTTCATATTTCATGATTGGCAAATTCAAGTGCCAAATATGCTCTACTTTGC